>OV725079.1:181208220-181513190 GCA_928085145.1 Nezara viridula | reverse complement strand
ATATATTTTTCGACACTCAATGTTACCTTCCACAACTTTATTTATTAGATATTATTTTTTTTCTAAAATTCTCTGCTCTCCAACGATATATTATACGTATAGCTTCTGAATATTATTTCCGGAGATTCATTTTCGACCTAGATAAGCATTTTTCTTTTTTTCGATTATAAAATTCTTTCAAAAGTTAAATTTAGCCTTTTTTCATTACTGCAAACAATGAGAGATATTTATTTATTTAAAATAAACTAAATTACTGGTACTATAGAGGAAGACATTTAAGCCCTGTGAAGTGACATCAATAAGGATAAGACTTCAATGATATTAAAGACCAAACAATTATACAATGGTGTACCGCGTTTGATTAAATATGAAATTTTTAGTACAACTTTTCGTTTTTGAGCAAGATTGTTCACACATACACACAAAGACCATTTTGCGAGACTTGGTTGTTTGAAATCAGGGAGCCTGAAAACGTGTATTTCCGTGGAAAAATCAGATTAGAAAATTTTCACGATCGCAATAATTACTCTTACTATATATTACATATATATATAAGTGAAAGTAAAGATAATTAATTAATTTCTGCTCAAAGGAGAATGTTAAATTATAGCTGTGTGATCTGCTAACCAGATTTTTTTATTCCTGTTTATGTTGTGGTTGATTAATTCATTGTTCAGTGAAAAAATTAATTAAAATCTTGATTCAAATTTTTAAGATGAAATCGCGATTTGGACCACGGTGCTGTCATATTGTATTAATTTTGATTATAGTTAGGTACATAAAGGAGGCTGTGTAGGAATTTATTTCCTTTTTTATAGCTGAAGCGTTATCAGTCTATGGTTCATTCGAGATAGTGGAACCGTTGGAAAACAAATTTCCATCTAAATGCAAATGTCTACGTCCATAAAGCACGTGACATCGAGAGAGAAGGGTTTTGTACATTCAGTGAGAATGATATCGCTGTGTAAAAGGCACACAGTGCTGTCATCTAGGGCAAGTTCAAAGAACGAAACCCTTCCATTATTCTATCGAAACCAAAGGCTGTTTAAAGTCTTAAAAAATCCATTGAAGAGTTAGAACCAAAGTAATCCCTTATTACTTTATGTGACACCCGTTTGACACATTTTGTCACAACTTTACCTTTCGGACAATTTAATAATCAAAAAATCTGGTGTTGGCATCACACAACTTTCACTCACCACCCTCTTTTTAGTAGAAATATATATTTTCAGACAAAGCAGAAGTGAAAGTAAAAATTATAAACATTATATTGATTGATATTTGATTGTGTTATAAGTATTTTCTTTATATAAGAACCCTTATATATACAAATTAAAATATTTGTATCGCAGTAATCTATGCAATTAAATATTAAATAATACCAGCAATGTTATAAATAAATAATAGAAAATGTTTTAAAAATTAAATTAAATATTTTCGTTTTTTTATAAACTAAAATAATTAAAACATAACATAGTAAACAGAGACGGAAAATAAAAATATGTATTTATTAATGGTTGAAAAGAGACAAATACTTTCTAAGAACTAAAATTTCAAAATATTATAAAGTTCGAATTAGTAACTTGTTAACAAGTCTATAGACAATTGTATATACAGTGGAAGAGTAAGGGGAAACTCATGACATCGGCTAAATCAATTTTTTTTTTTAAGTTGAACTATTCAATAAAAACAGTAAAAAATTTATATTGTGCCAACTGAAAATATGCTCGAAAATTCCTCGAACAACATAGGGTATTAATAAAACAGTTGATATAGTTTTCGAGTTCCAAAAAAAAAAAAAAAAAAAAAAAATAGAATTAGACAGATTCAAATAGATGTCGTGAGTTTTCTCTTATTCGTCCCACTGTGGGGTGGGGTGGCCGAGCGGGCTAACGCGTATGCACAGCAACCTGTTAACCGATGTTTGATATAGTAAAATAATTACGAAGTCCGGTGCCCAGTGGGACTTTAAACTCGGTATAATTTCTCCGTCTTCTCCCTCGGCTCGGGCGAAAACTCGCGAAGCCTAAATGGCAAGGAGAAAAAAAAAGAAAAGATAATTGTACATAAAAATGATAACTAATTGAGAATATTTAAAAAAGTTAAAAAACGAGTTTTCAAATTAATTTAATTAGGTACTAAATACGCAATGACAATTCCTGTCCACAGAATTCATTGATGGTTACCTGGAACCTTTCTTCCTTTCCCACGTCGTATCACCACTGCTCAATTTTTCAAACAAACGCCGCGCAGTGCGCTGGTCAATGACACCACCCCCTTTATATTTAATACTTACACAAGTTGCTTCAGCGGCTGTGAAATTTTTTTCCTGTAAAACTTAAACATTACGAGAATTTCGTAGGACACTTTCTAATAACTAAACTGAGGCTTTTTTAGAAAAAGTCGGATGGGATTTTTTTATTATTATTTATGAAATGTACAACTGTACAATTTAATATACATTCAGCAAATGTGATACAAAGAAATATATGACATGACAAGGCTTGTAGAGAATCTATACATTGCCAGTACTCTAATAAAGTATCTAAATTAGTAGATCACGAGGTCATTTTCTTTTCAGACGCCTAGGAGGTTTATTAGGAATCGAGGAGGAAGCAAGTTTATAAACAAGAGAATTAGGATGGTTCGGAAGTTTATTATGTAAGGATAGATATCTGACTTGGGATTAAACAAGCTTAGAGAATGCTCTAAAGGAATTATTAAGTATTGGTAGGTATTAAATAGGATTAAAATATTTTCAGTCCTTTGAAGTCTTGAATTTGAGAAAACTGTCATTTTTTTTTTATACACCCTATTATTATCGATACTAATTGAACGAATTGCATAGAGGAAGGAAGTTAGTTCATTACGAGTACATAATTATCTCTGTGTAGTATATCCGGGAGGGATCTAATAAGTGTTTAGTAGTTTGTGAACCGCGAGTGGCCCGTTAGCGGCTAAATCGATATACCGTATTAGGTGGTGGCAATCAACCCCGATATCGAACGGTACCTCTTAAGTGTTGTGCCGCCCTTGTGTAAAGTCCACAACATAAGTGGTTTCTTAACCGATACACTCATCTCTGAAGTATATTTTCTACCTCGCTGGCTTTAAAAATAATTTACCAAACTTATATTTCGATAAGGCTTATTCCCTTGATCGCCAAAAGCTGTATAATATTCTAATCGGCAGGGGATTCCAAAAAATCTAGTTAGGATTAGTGTTGCCCAAAATCGGTCTTGGTCTTGCAAAGACCAAGACCAAGGCCGCATATCTATTGCAAGACCAAGACCATAACTGGTAAAAAAAAAATGGATGTTTTTTATTGTTTACTGTATTGTTTTTTAAAGGATATATACATATTTTCTATTTATTAATGATATTTACAACTGTATTAAAGAAATACATGTAGTAAATTTGTACAAACGGATCAAATGACGTTAAGAAACTACCTACTGGTAGCACAATAACAATATGTCTACATTAGGAGATCATCTTCTTTTCAGACGCCTCGGAGGGTTATCAGGAATTGAAGAGGAAGCAAGGTTAGAAACGAGAGGTTTGGGATGATTCTGAAGTTTATTATGGAAGGATAGGTATTTGGATTGGGCCAAATCTCAAACATAAGGAAAATTAGGGACAATATGGATGATTTTGTGTTTTTATGTTTTTTAATTTACTTATCTTTAGGTTATTTTATTTTTTTATTGTACATAGTTTTTGATTATTATTTTACTATTATTAATTTTATATTTTCTGTATATATGGTGTGAATGTGTTCATGTATCACTATAGAATAGAATAGAATAGAATAGAATAGAAAAATAATTTTATTCTGGGACGAAGTCCCTTCAGAATAACAAAAAAGTACAGAAATTAAAATTTTACATCTGGCCAGATAAAAACAAACATAACAAATTAAGATAATGATAGGTCATTAAAGGTCATTAACATAACAAATTAAGATAATGATAGGTCATTAAAGAAAAGAAAAGAAAAAAAATATTGGTTATACATACTATATACAAAATAAAATAAAAAAATCTATATAAAAAACTCTTGAAACCATACTAAGATACTTAAAACTATGTACAATGTTAAAATATAAATAAACCCTTTTAGAAAAAATAAAAAATACAGAAAAAATAAATGTATATTCTTCTTAACAGTAAAATCTGTTTCTGTTGAAAAAAAAAAAGAAAGTCGAATCTATAATAAGTATTCAGGTCATGAGCTATATGTGAATATGGTCTTATAGATAATATGTAATTTTACATAAAAGGTTAGCTGGTGCCTGACAGGTTTTTGGGACAGGAATTGGAATAGGAGGGTTTTGAATGTAGATAAGGATGAAGAATGTCGAATTTTGATAGGAAGGGAATTCCAGAAACTAACAGAACGTACAATAAAGGAGTTTTGGAACGAGGCAGATCTGTGAGAAGGAATGTAAAGGTCGGAAGGTCGAGATCTTGTGGAGAGGGAGTGGACTGAGGACTTGAATTGGAGAAGGTTGTAGGCGTAGGAAGGACGATGATTGTTGATGATATGATAGAGGAATGTACCTAGGAAATATTGTCTTCGAATGGAGGGGAAGAGCCACTCTAACTCAGTGTAGTGGTGAGAGACATGGTAGTATCTCGGGGCACCAATTACAAATCTCACGCAACTGTCATATATACTATTGTCCACGTGACAGATTGTTATAATTCTAAATAAGTAAATTTAAAAAAATGGATAATTTTATTTGTATCAAATTAGAGAACATTGAGATTTTTCAACTAAAAATGAAGGCAAAATAGTTACTAATACTTGACAATCTTCATTACTATATGTTGAAAATTGGTATAAGCAATTTACTTTTGCATTTACCTCCTCTAATTTTTCATTCGGGCTTAGTTAGGTTTCTACTATAAAAAAAAAATACAGTAATATCTCTATAGAAATAAGCCAATAAGTAACTGCAAGACTGTTGCGACACTCTTGAGCAAGACCAAGACTGAGTTTGCAAGACCAAGACTCGTATCGGTCTCCCATTTGGGCAACACTAGTTAGGATGTGCTTGACGGAAACACTCAATACAGTCCGGGAGTCGTGGCAAAAAAGATGTCTTATTTCATACTAAGCTTTGTTCTCATAAATTTATCATATCCACAGGTCTGATAAAAAAATGCACGTCTGCCAGCATATAGCCGCTGGAATACAAAATGGCGGTCATGTGAAGATAGATAGAGATCAAACATAGATGTAAGCGTATATATAGAAAGGGTTTATAGATATATAAAGCTGCGTTGGTAGCAACTATTCCAATTTATAGTATTTAAAATCTTAAGACATTAAATAATAGCCAGTTAAACCATACCCGTGGATTTCAAATCAAAACATTGAATTAATGTTCCAAAAAGTTTAGTTTTTTCGGTATTTCGTTTATATCAGTGAAATTATGCATTCTATCTATAATAATGTGATATGTAAAATAAAAAGCTGATAAAATTTGAAATAGAAATGGTTATATTAGTTTTTTTTGCTATATTATATAGTTTCCGTAATATCCACTCTCGTAATTCACTAATTTGAAAAAAAAAATTTTGCATCGCATTTTTATCATTATTTGATTCACCAACTCTTTATATTTTAATTTGACGAAAAAATCAAGAAGAAGAAAGTAATTGATTATTAAATTTTCTTTAAGAATATATATTACTTTACTATCTTATCTTCAACCATTCAAAGGCTAGAGCAATTATGACTCAATGATTAAACTCTGAAACTATACAGAAAAACTTACTTTTGCAAATTTCGATATTACACAGCTCTTAATCTGTATATAAGACAACATACAGGTGTATACAATGGCTTACATAATATACTGTCTTGGCTAATCAAGTGATAAATAAAGAGTTGGCTAATCAAATGATGATAAAAATGCGATGCAAAAATTTTTGTTTTCGAAATTTGTGAATTACGAGGACGGATTTCACGGAAACTATAGAATATAGCGAAAACAAATTAATATAATCATTTCTATTGCAACTTTTATCAGCTTTTTATTGTACATATCATATTTTAGATAGAACGCATAGTTTCAGTGATATAAAGTTGAATATAATAATTTGGAATAAAGCCCGTTACCACTTTGAAGTTTGAGAGGGAAATCGAGACCAGAACCAGTTGGTTAAACTTCAAAAGGAACAAAGAAACTCACAAATATGACGTTAGTTTTTACACTCTGTGCAAAATTTAACTTTTTTTTTATTTATTTCTTTATGACATTTACAACTGTATTACATAAATACATCAAGTAAATTTGGACATAATTGATATAATGACATGAATACACTTGCTGAGTAACTACCCAATGGTAGCACTCTAATGATGTGACTACATTAGGAGATCACGGGGCCATCTTCTTTTCAGACGTCTAAGAGGGTTATCAGGAATTGAAGAGGAAGCAAGGTTAGAAACAAGAGGGTTGGGATGATTTGAAGTTTATTATGGAAGGACAGGTATCTGGATTGAGCTAAATCGGAAACATATGGTACATTAAGGTCATCATGGATGATTTTATTTGTGACAAAGTAGGGAGCATTAAGGATTTTACGAAGGATTTTGGATTGTTGGGATTGGATACGAGTTTAGTAGAGTCCCAAAGCTCGATCCCGTAAGTCCAAATAGGCCTTATTATAGTAATATATATGAGTCTTTTGTAAATAGTTGGCAGTTTAGAGCGTTTGTCTGGTAAGTGCTGGAGTAGTCGGAAACGTCGGGCGGTTTCTAGTCGTTTCAGTCTGGTATGGGGGTAAAATTTAACTTAAATTTACAAATATAAGGTACATATAGAAAAGGAAAATAGCATGCCTAAGCGAATGCTTGTGAAGGAATTCAGCAAAATCTATATATATCTAAGTTTCAACCCCCACAATCACTAAAAAATTACATGACACTTTTTGTGACGGCAGCAGGTGTCATGCCAGTAACATGTAAACGAAAAACATCTAGTTTATATTAACTGTTTTGAATACAGTCTAAAATGTAATATAATCATAAAACAATACTCTGAACATAACCTTCACATGATCAATGCCTTCCACATTTCATAGCTATTATAATTTAATAAGTTATTTACATTAATATTAATTGTTGAATAGAATTCAATGAAATTTATACTAGGGAATTCCAATTCTGCGCATTTCCTTCAACTTTCGGTCCAATCGAACGAGCCGTTTTCCAAATATAGGCTTGTTAAAAACTATACGTTTTCAGATTCGAAAGAGGAAGTATTTTCAGAAAGTAGAGGATAGAATTTACTTAAATGAATATATAATTGATTATCTGTTTCATAATTCCTAACTTCCCTCCAAATTTTTAAGACATAGACGTATCACGAAAAATACGTTTGGACATATTTAAGAGAAAGCAATTAACGGAATGGAATGAACTAGATACAGCATTATTTTTTCACCAATATCTATCTTTCTTCCAACTTTGAGTCAAATCGAACGAGACGTTTCTGAAATATTGACATAGCTAAGGAAATACATTTGAGCATATGTAAGTGATGAATGGAATTTGATATAGAACCATCTAGATACCATTTCGTACATTCATAAAAAATTTCATGAAAATCAGATGAACAGTTGTAGATGATAGACAGACAGACGCCGAACCAAATTTGATCATTGATCTCTCAAATGTAAAACGCGAGTGGAATTTTTCGATTACCCCTCCCGCACGAATAAAAAGCTTCCCTACTTTCGCAAGTGATGAAATAAAAAAATAATTAAACTACAATTATTAGCTTAAATAAATCTACTACGAAAGATAGTACATAATTAGAGTTTTAAATTTCAGTTTGCACGGGAGTCTTTCTCGATGTAGAACAGACTTTTTATCGAGTCTGGCACCCTGGACTACTTTACAGACTCCGTAAATTCCTACATCCTACATACGTCCTCATTATCCGTTCCTATCTAACTGATAGATACTCAAAAGTCAATCACAATAATGCTTATTCATCCCTCTTTTCCCAGTCTGCTGGTGTTCCTCAAGGTAGTATCCTTGGTCATATCCTTTACACACTTTATACAGCTGACATCCCAACCCATCCTAACACTGTTATTACCACGTATGCCGATGATACATGTGTCCTATCCGTTAATAATGACCCAACCATTGCATCCCAAACTCTTCAATCGCACATCACAAGCCTTGAAGAATGGTGTCAAAACTGGAGGATTAAAATAAATTCTAATAAATCCCAGCAAATCACCTTAACCCTTCGACGTAAACCTATGACATCATGTCCCACAGTATCCTTTAATAATACCCCACTTATCCCTGTTGAACAAATCCGATACCTTGGACTTCACTTGGACAAACGTCTAACTAGGAATCCTCATACCAGACTGAAACGACAAGAAACCGCTCGACGTTTCCGACTAATCCAAAGCTTACTAGACAAACGCTCTAAGTTTCCAGTTAATTACAAAAGACTTAAATACATGACTACAATAAGACCTATTTGGACTTACGGAGTTGAGCTTTGGGGCTCCACTAAGCCATCGAATTCCTCTCGTATCCAATCCTTACAATCCAAAATCCTTCGGAAAATCCTCAATGCTCCTTACTTTGTCACCAATAAAATAATCCAAATGACCTTAATGTTCCTTATGTTTCCGATTTGGCCAAATCCAGATACCTATCCTTCCATAATAAACTTCATAACCGAATCCTCTTGTTTCTAACCTTGCTTCCTCTTCGATCCCTGATAACCCTCCGAGGCGTCTGAAAAGAAGATGCCCTCGTGATCTTCTCATGTAGACAAATTATTAGAGTGCTACCAGTGCTACTAGTAATAATATTTCTCTGTACAAATTTACTTGATGTATTCATACTAATACAGTTGTAAATATCATAATAAAAGTTAAAAAAAAAATAAATAAATCTGCTACGAAAGATAGTAAATAATGGGATTTTTAAATTTTAATTTAGGCTTTTCCATTCAGACAGTTAGTCTGTGGCATAACGTCTGTAGTATAAAAATAACACGTAAAACTAAATTATTAAGCAATAAATAGGCTAAATATTAAACAAAGAATGAAGAAAAAAAGAGAAAAAGGAAGAAAAAAAATAAATAGGTTCTGAATAGCATTGAGATCCGAACTCCCATGGATATTAAATTCCTAAGGGAACAGCGCCAAGCTATTTTGTCATGAAATATTGTCTTCGCCACGATCCCATTTAATGGCTCAGAGTCCTTTTCATTTTTTCTACTTTGTTTCTATCCAACTTCATTCTTTATTTCTTATTATTGAATAAAATTTAATATTAAATATTAAATAATTTAAATAAAATTAAATTAAAGGAATAAAACGGATTCTTAATTACAAAGATCAGAGTTTTTCAATAGTTTTGGAAAAATAAATAGCATTGAATATATATCGGGTTGGAAAATAAGTCCTTTCGTTTTTTCAGGATGAAATAAAACTCAATATTATTATAGACGTAAAATTAATTTTAATCTACAATATATTGACCATTATTTAATATGATTTTTTCCCATCTTTCCACTAACTGAATAATGCCATTGTTCATAGAATGTGTGGAGTTAATTCTTAAAAAACTGATCCTAGTGGTTTTTGATGTCCTCTTCCTTTTGGAATTTTTTTTTTCATTCATGGAGTTCTGCAGAGACCAGAATAAGTGGTAGTCACTTGGAGCTGGGTCTAATGAATAGGAAGGGTGAAGCAAAAGGTCCCATCCAAAGATAGATAATTTATTTATAACATTTTCTATTCATCAATTATGCCTCCCATTCACCCATTGATCGGATTCAGCGAGATAATAATTTATTTGCATCCCACATATATATCTTTGACAGTTCCTGATCTAGGTTAGAAAAGATTCTAACTAATAACTTGATAAAAATTGATTTTATAGTCAGAAATATCTCACAATAATGTTATCGATATTCTAAATAAATGAATTTTATTGCAAACCAGTGGTGTTTGTTGTCCTCTTCGTTTTGTAACTCTTCAGGATGTTCTCCAAATTCGATGTAATTATATCCATTGGAAAGCTGAATTATTGCTCTTCAAAGCCATATGAATGTTTTTTGATTTAATGCCTATATAAGGAATAAATAAACAAAAACTCCTTATATAGTGTTATTTTTTATCTTCATTTGTATTTTGTTTACGAAGGTCCAGTTGATGTCATTTTGTGTAGTTTATGTGGCCCTAAATTCTTGATAAATTTCTTGTAGATAGCTTAAGTCGTATTGAAGTTATAAAATTTTTTGTGATTTCCAGAAAAAAATCGTCCCCCTTCTCCTAGTTTTCGGGGAGAGGGAGGGGGGAAATATATTTTTTGTTTGCTATGAAAATCCGTATTTGGTGGTTTTCTGAGATGCGAAATACATATCTCAACTTGGTTTCTCCTTCAAAAAATATTTGAATCCACTTTGCTCCTTGGGTCGGTACGAATTGTCCCATTTCAACATTTTATCCATACTATAAAAATATGCCAAATATAAATTTGATGAAATAGAGCTCTCATGAGTAATATAAATTGAATATATGTGTAAAAAAAGAATATATTTATATCAGACACAACTGTTATCATTTATAACGTCTCGATTCGTTGAGACAGCACCATCATACGGTTTGAAGCCTCCCAATTTTACATTCACTTTTATTTAAATCCAGGTATAAAATTAGGAATCAAAATTACAATTCGCGCACTCTACGTGATATTTGCTTTCTATTGATATCTCATTCGTCAAAATCCATCACTCCTAAGAGCCGAAAAAGGGATATATATTTGAGAAATAATATATAAGATAAGAAGACAGCTAAAGTTGTTATTTGAACATTTTTTTTTCTCGAAAAAAAAATCATATGAGGGACCCAAACATTAAGCTTGGAAACTAAGTCTTTCATGCCATTGTATTTCCCTGTATAATTTTACTGAATGTATTTTATTTTATTATTTCATGCAGTTGTAAATTAAATGAATAAAAATAGGCGTTTATGACTTGGATATTTTATTCCTATAAAAAAAAAAAAAAAAAAAAATACAATGGACCAATACAATAGTATAAGCTCTACTCAGCCATAGTGCCATCAGTACAAATCGCCATAGAGATTAGAAAGACAATTATGACTCAGATGTGCCTTCAGTAACTAACCAGTGGTGCCTATATCCAAGGACAGGCGCTACCGATCTGACCCCGATCAAGTGAGCACTGATGTGGCAATCGTGAAGGCAGTGTTCTGTGTAGTATTTATCTTTCGGTGTGTAAAATACGTGTGTGTATATCTACGTGTGTTGGTTGATATTTTACGAGATCGCTTTTTTATTTTCCTATTTCTACTAACAAATAGAGAGGATACAGTCTGTAGGTTTTTTTTTTTTTTTTTTTGGTGATACTAAATCGAAAAATCAAGTTTATTCACTCGCACAGGCGGATCTACGGGGGGGAGTGGGCTTTCGGGCTGAAGTCCCCCCCCCCCCAAAATGGTAAAATATAACCATGTTTTACAGAAAAAAATATGATAAACTATCTCTTAAAGTATTCTTGTTCGCGTAATTACATTTAATAGGACTTCAAGAATCACTTAAACACCCTTTCATATAGGTAGTTAATTTCTTTTTTTTTTTCAAATTAATTATCGTTATATATACGAAAAAAAAATCTTTCGGGCTGAAGCCCCCCAAAATTAAATCCTGGATCCGCTAGTGTTCACTCGGACGACTTTCCTACCTATTTCAGAAAAGTTTTTATATCTTTAAACAAGTCCATTAAGAAACAAAAAAATAGTGTGTCCCTCTTCTCAAAAAATCTCTCATTCACTCACTTCTTACACCAGGATAAGAACCCGTAATGTTTCATTGGAAATTGAATAGCTGTAAATTCGTTAATAGTTGTCCGAAATGAACGATTTTCATACAGTTTTGTAGAGAATTTCATTACCTTTAAAAAAAAACAGGTCAAACTGTTTTTTTCTTTTAGATCCGATCGTAATACTTTCCTTACTTAGTATACGTAGGAAAGTAATAAATTAATACATTTGTAGAAAATAGAATACGCTGTATCATTCTGTTCGATTTTTTTTGTTTTGTTGGTAATTTAATTACCTTATAAAAGTTATATTATAAATTTTATCATAGAATATACACTTAGCGAGTTAGACTCCAAAACATTTTTCTTTTCTTCATAACTTTTCAATGAATTTTTGGGGAATTTAGCCCACGTACGAAAATTGAAAGGACGATTATTTGAACACATTCAAAAATCAAAAACCAAAACCTGTGCTGTAGAACATATAAAAAACATCATTTCTCCTAATTGTCCGATTTTAACGACATTTTTTCTGTTTTTTAGGAAATTGCGTAAACTTTTCGGAATCTAATTTTATCATTTTTTCCAGCTTCTTTTCGTTGAAGTATGTTATATAGATAAATTTAAAGGGTGTCGAGCAAATGACTTTAGCGAATGTCCATAGCAAAGCAGGTTTTTGGTTGCCATCTTTAAAGGAAAAGGCGGATAGAAATGTCCATGAAGGAGGATCATCCTCGAGTGACCTCTAGTTTTTTTTTTATTTATTTATATGATATTTACAACTGTATACAAAAAATACATCTGGTGAATTCGCACATGGATATAATGACATGAAACACATGTTGAGAAACTATCCATTGGTAGCACTCTAATAATATGTCTATATTAGGAGATCACGTGGCCATCTTCTTTTCAGACGCCTCGGAGGATTATCAGGAATTGAAGAGGAAGCAAGGTTAGAGACAAGAGGGTTGGGATGGTTATGAAGTTTATTATGGATAATTTTATTTGTAACAAAGTAAGGAGCATTGAGGATTTTACGAAGGATTTTGGATTGTAAGGATTGGATGCGAGTGGAATTTGAAGTTTTGGTGGACCCCCATAGCTCAACTCCGTAAGTCCAAATAGGCCTTATTATAGTCATGTATATGAGTCTTTTGTTATTAATTGGAAGGTTAGAGCGTTTGTCTAGTAAGTGATGAAGTAGTCGGAAACGTTGAGCTGTTTCTGGTTGTTTCAGTCTGATATGAGGATTCCAAGTTAGACGTTTGTCCAGATGGAGTCCTAGGTAACGGATTTGTTCAACAGAAATAAGTGAGGTGTTGTTAAAGGATACTGATTTGATGAGATTTATTGGAATTTATTTTAATTCTCCAGTTCTGACACCATTCTTCAAGGTTTATGATATGGGATTGAAGGGTTTGGGATACAATAGATTCCTCTAGTTTTATATTAAAATTTGAAAAAAATCGGTTCAGTAGTTTCAGAGAAAACGCACGGACGGCCGACGGACGAAAAAATTTGTATTCGTTTTTCGAATTCTACGTATATTGAAATGTAAACCAAATAAACCAAAAATCATTGGCAATAAAGTTTTTTTAAAACTTGTTTAATTTTTCTACCACAAATATTTAAGGAAAAGTATCGTGATTATAATAAAGAAATAAACATTCGTTACTTGCTTACTCCTACTAGATAAACAATGTCATAGGATACAATTTATGACCCCCTTTTTGTTTTGGTTAGGGCTATAGACCATGCAGATTTGGTCTTGTTTAAGACGTATGTTGCTTGCAGGAGGACAGATCACCCAACGCCATCTGTTATCCGATCGCTTTGGGACCAATCTGGCAGTATTCTTCGATTACTTCCCATCGAATTACTTTGGTTCAAGGATAGTGATAGATAGGTCTAGATCCTTGGATAATGGTTGCTCAGAGTCAGCAGGCGCACAAGAACCTATTTTTCTTTCTCTGAAAGAGATCATCCATAGACCAAACTTCAGAGGGCTACTCACACTCTGGTAAACCACATCCCGGCTCCCGTTTAAGTACACAAGTCCTACGCCTGGTCGTTGTGAGTTTACTCCAGAAGGCTGGAGGGCCTCACATTCCCAAGGGAAAGATGAATCTTGAACAGCGTGGCTTTTCCTGGTAGACGGTCACCCATCCAAGTACTAACCGAACTCCAACTGTCAATACTATACGTGTCGATATATGTTTTCTAAATTTAAATTCTTACGCCCGTCTATTTTACGCTAAGTCAATAACCCATGTTATATTAAGGTACATAAGTATACCTCACATATAATTATCATATAACATAATATTATAAGGGAAATCGAGAACTCTTGGAAGGATCGGATTATGTAGAATTTTGAATTTTGTAAAGAGTCCAAAATCTCAGGGCTGGAAAAGGTAACGTATATAAGCTTTTTCTGTAAAGAGGAAATCTAAAGCGCTTGTCAAATAAATGTTAAAATGATGGAAATCTACGAGCAATTTCGTGTCGTTTCAATCTGTTAGGAGATTTGCATGGAATACGCTTTTCAAGTTGAAAGCCCCAGTGGCAGGTTTGAGCGACAGGGATAACAAGAACATTAATAAAGGATTCTGTAGGACAGGATTTCGGGGATAAATGAGAAAAAAGAATTAACATGACTTTTTTTTTTTAAATTGAAATTATCCTTCTAAAATTACAACAAAAAAAAATCTCCATTACGGTCTTATTTTACAACAATTTGTTCCAAACAAATAAAAAAAAAAAAAAAAAAGGAAAACCTGTTTCGTTAACGTTTGCCTAATTACAATTTCAAAATCAATCGAACTATCGAATTTATTTGTCATGTTTTGTTTTTTATTTTATAATTTAATGATCGTGGAATTAAAAAAAAAAAAAAAAAACAGACACCAAAAGTTACCTATTTAAGGTACCTAATATTGAAACACGTAGAAATTTTGAATCCTCTAAGAAAATTTGGAAGTGCTCAAAAGAATGTCTAGAAGCAGCTAAAAATCTCATAGAATTAGACGTTTCGCAATTTTGGCGAAATTTAGCAACCTTTTGTCGTACTACTATGTCAAGAAATAACTATAAATACCGAAATTTAGCTCATTTTAGAAAGATTAATTATAGCGTTTTATTTTATTTATAAACAAAAAATGTTGAACGTTCAACGTTAATAATTTTTCAATTATTCATCATCTAAAGAGGTAATGAAATATGTCTTTTACTAAGATTTCTATTGCTTCAATTATTTTCATAAAAACATAAATATTACGATTAAAAACAATTAGTTGGTTGCTTGTTAATATAGGAATCAATTCCTGTTATAGAGATCTTATTCAAAATTACCATTTTCATTACCATTTTAGGTAATTAATAATAGAAAAATTATTTCTTTTGTGGATATAAAAACTGTATTTATGCATTTATATTTATTATTATACATCCGATGTAATTGAAAAAATCTGGTGTGTCCATTCACACGGCTTTTTCTACTTATTTCAGAAAAGTTTTTATATCTTTATATATGCCCATAAAGAAATAAAAAAAAATTAAATTAGATTTATTTTCCTGAAAATTGATCAAAGAAAATATTTGATCTACGATTTATTTGATAAACTTAAGCAATGCAAACTTTACTTTATTCGGTTTTTCGTTAATATCAGCGAAACTATGCGTTCCATCTATAATAATATTATATGTGAAATTAAAACTGACAAAAATTTGCAATAGAAATGGTCACATTAGTTTTTCCGCTATACTCTATAGTTCCGGTGATATTCTACTTCGTAATTCACTAATTTCGAAAATAAAATGTTTGCGTCACATTTTTATTATTATTTGACTCGCCAACTCTGTATCTTTTCATTTTACGAAAAAATGAATGAAAAATTAGTCGACTCTACCTGAGTGTTAATGCCGAATTCACTCTCCACAAAACAGTACAAAACGCGCCTATAGAACTTTTCACTTCAAAAATATATTTATTTTTTTTAAATAAATCAATATACTTATGTATTTTTACTTTCACTTACCTATATATGAAATATATAGTAAGTTTAAGTATTGTGATCGTGAAAATTTTTGAATCTGAGTTTTCAACGGAAATAAACGTTTTAAGGTCCCTTGAGTCCAAATAACCTAGTTCCGAAAAATGGTCTGTGTGTCTGTGAACACTCTAGCTCGAAACCGAAAAGACTTACGACTGATATTACACATTTAAGATAGATATATGCCTTAGATGTCCTTGCAACTTTTTCCTTAAAATCAGCTAATATTCTATGGTAAAATTTATAATAAAACCTTTGAAAGGTAATTAAATTGCCAACAAAACAAAATAAAAATCATCGAAATCGAACCAGTATTAGCGATGATACAGCGTATTCTATTTTCTACACATGTTTTAATTTGTTACTTTCCTACCTGTACTAGGTAAGGAAGGTATTGCGTTCGGGTCTAATTTCCGATATGCGGTTTTCGACGATCTATACTTTCAGAGCCCCATGAGTCCGAAAAACACATTTTTAGCCATTGGCCTGTCTGTCTGTGCCAACATTTTCAAAGGAACTAGTGAACCATTTTTTCCCCCTTTTTATTTTGTAGGGTTTTGACTACTGATGCCTGTGACTCAAATTAAGTGCTCCAAGCGCAATAGCTGCTGCGCAATAAATGAAAAACATGTCTTTCTATAGACTGTGGCGCGAAAACGGCTCTAACGATTTTGATGAAACTTTCCTATAATGTTTTTATAATTATTCTTTCAATTTTCATACATGGGCTAAATTTCCAAAAAAAAAATTATGAAAAAAAGTTATAAAGAAAAGAAAAATGTTTTGGGGCCTAACTCGCTAAGTATATGTTCTATGGTAAAATTCATAATAAAACTTTTAAAAGTTAATTAAATTACCAACAAAACAAAATAAAAATCATCGAAATCGAATCAGTATTAGCGATGATACAGCCTATTCTATTTTCTACACATGTTTTAATTTATTACTTTCCTACCTATACTAGGTAAGGAAAGTATTGCGATCGAGTCAAATTTCCAATATACCGTTTTCGACAGATCTATAAAAAAGTCTGTTTCTCTGTCCCCTATGTATATATATAATTAAATTCCCCTACAAAACAATATAAAAATCGATCATTTCGGACAATTAATTACGAAGTTACAGCTATTCAATTTCCAATTTATTTATTTCTTATCTTTATTTATTTATTTATTTCAGGAGATCAACCGGTTATCGAATGTAGTTGATAGGTTCGGATTAATGAATGAAAGTGCAACCAAAATGTAGAAAATTTACCATAAGTTGAGTGCTTCTTGAATTAAATTATAAAAATAATTTCTTTTTAATGTGCCTATTTTCTAGGAAGGAAAATGATTGATCAATCCTTGGATTATGTACAAATATAATATAGCGTTTAATGATCAATTACTATAATTAATAATCCTAATAGGATTGAAGCTGTTAATTACTGTAATTTGCAACTTGGGCTTATCATCTTATCGAATAAAGCTTTAATCGCCTTCATTGTTTAATCTCTCATTTCATTAAGAGGCTTAAATGGAACCTACTCTTCATCGAAATCCCAATAAAACAGGAATTGTACAATTTTTTGTTTTATATATAGGCGAATAGTTTTAGAAATAACAATATCTAATATAAAAAGTTGTAGAAGGTAACGGAGAGTCGCGAAAAAGTATAAATAATCATTAAATTAACAAATCTTCTCACTATATGTAAACTTTGAAATGCTTTTTTAAGTTTGAAAAACAGTATTTAAAATCAAGCCAATGCCATTGTTTTAAATATTATTTCATTGTACTTGTGAGGTGAAATATATTTACTATAGAGAACTAACTCTACGTAAGATATTATATTTAAATAATTAGGTATCTATCGGCCGTTTATGCCAAAAATTCATCATAAATATAAAATAAATAGAGAGAAACACTTTATTTTCATATAAAAGCTTGCTGCCCAATTATATTGGGTTGCTAGACACACAGCATACTAGTTAATCCGTAGGACAATAAATAAAACTTATATATAAATATACAGAAGTGTTCACTATATATGAGTATAATAAATTTTTTTTTTTCCTTTCTTTGTTCATGCATATTTTTTTAACTTTTAATTTCCCTTTCTCTCCCTTCTCTCTCTCTTTATCTCTCTTTATACATCTCTTTTATACACAATATTAAAATGCTTAAAATCAGAATAGAACAATAACAAAAAACAAAAGTTTATACATCCAGAATTAAATACAATTTAATATAAAACAAATACAATACACATTTTTCACTAACTAAATAAAAAAATGCATAAATTAAATCTTTTGATGGATTATTTTTTTAAATACTTAAGAAATATTTGTTTTATTCCTTGAAAAAAAAAGGCTGGTTTCGAAAATAAAATTAGTTTCATTGTTTTAAAAATAAAATATTACACAATCTTTTTTTTTTTTTTTTAAAAGGGAATTGATACTTATTTCATGTTCCATAAAAATATTTTATAATTCACTTTCAAAAGATCACTGAAACATTATTTTATATAGTTTCTTTTGTTTTATTTCAGAATAATTACCGAATATATATATTTAAAAAATCCAAGCTCCCCAATATTAAATCCCAATAAATTAAAATTTGTTTCTTTTTAATGAAGAATAATGAAATATAGAATCTTCAAAAAAGTCTGTAAATATTGAACCCATCAAACCCGGGAATATTGAAGGGTAACTGTATTTCCGAATCGGTTTCTCCCCGAGATTTTATTCGCATACGAAACATTGTATACCTTGTAATATTTTAATATTTTAGCCACGGAAACGGTGAGAAAGCTATACAGACCTTACTTGGCAGACGTGTTTTTTCCTTTCTTTGTCCATGCATTTTTTTTTTTTTTTTTCATTCAATTTCCCTTTCTCTCTCTTTATCTTTCTTTATACATCTCTTTTATAGACAATATTAAAATGCTCAAAATCAGAATAGAATAATAAGTAACCTTTCAGAAAATTAAATTAGTGAATAATTTGATGTATTTTCCGTTTGTGAAATCTCAACATTATCCACTTACAATTAGTGTGATAACGTTTGACCTATCCATGGCAGGCAATGAAAATCTCGTGATTTCGTTTTAGTATAATTTACAAAATGGAAAATAACAGGTTAATAACTATTAGTCCTACAATCCATAATCATTTATAGTTTAAATATTCAGATATACTATCAAACCTCTCTAGGCATATATGAGCCTTTCCATTGTCAGAATGACAAATCCCAATTTCAACATTCTTTATTATTAATTTTAGTGATGTTTCCATAGTGATATAATAAATAGACATTTTGTAATTATAATGGTCTTAATAATTTGTTATCTGTAAGCTTTAAGCTATAGTTCCGTTTAAAATTCACTTCTAAAATTTTATAATAGCCCAGCATTGCCAGAAAATAATTTCTATTCACAGTAGAGGGATAAGCGAAAGTTGTGTGTTACGCGCACCAGATTTTTGTATATAAGACAGTATAAATATGCATATTGTGCAAGCCAATATATACACATGTATGTTGTCTTATATACAAATTCAGAGCTGTGTAGTATCGAAAATTAGTTTTTCTGTATAGTTTCGGAGTTTTATCATTAAGTTATAATTGCTCTAGCCTTTGGAAGATAAGATATTAAAGTAACATATATTATTAAATAAAATTATAATAATAAATATTATAATAATAATATATATTATAATAGTAATATTAAAGAACTTTCTTCCTCATGAATTTTTCGTCAGTTGGCGAGTCAAATAATAATAAAAGTAATTATCCTGAAATAAAACAAAAGAAACTATATAAAATAATGTTTCAGTGATCTTTTGAAAGCGAATTATAAAATATTTTTATGGAACATGAAATAGGTATCAATTCCCAATTTTCAGCATTTTAATATTTTTTATAAAAGAGATGTATAAAGAAAGATAAAGAGAGAGAAAGGAGAGAAAGGGAAATTGAATGAAAAAAAAAATGCATGAACAAAGAAAGGAAAAAAAAAATTTATTTTACTCATACATAGTACCCACTTCTGTATATTTATATATACGTTTTGTTCGTTGTCCTATTAATACGGATTAGCGAGTATGCTGTGTGTATAGCAACCCAATATAATTGGGCAGCTTTTATATTTTATTTGGAAATAAAGTGTTTCTCTCTGTTTATTTAAACAAAAAATTTAAATGAATCATACACCAACTTTTCTCTTAAAAAAAAACCCAAATGTACTTATTTTTTGTTCACAAACGGACTTTAAAGTTTAATTATTTCCAAACGAGACCTTATTCAACTTTCAATGTTTTTGCAATTACTACTGAAATAAATAGTATTTTTGAAAAATATGCTACATAAATGAAGAATTTTTTAATATCTTTTTTTATTTCTTTAAATATTTGTTTTGATATTACAATTGGAATAGAAAATGTAGTTTATTCGCATTTACTAAAACATTGTCAATAATCGTTAGGATTCACTTTGGAAATAAGTGACTCGACTAAAAAATAGAATAGAATAGAATAGAATAGAATAGAATAGAAAAATAATTTTATTCTGGGACGAAGTCCCTTCAGAATAACAAAAAAGTACAGAAATTAAAATTTTACATCTGGCCAGATAAAAACAAACATAACAAATTAAGATAATGATAAGTCATTAAAGAAAAGAAAAGAAAAAAATATTGGTTATACATACTATATACAAAATAAAATATAAAAATCTATATAAAAAACTCTTGAAACCATACTAAGATATTTAAAACTATGTACGATGTTAAAATATAAATAAACCCTTTTAGAAAAAATAAAAAATACAGAAAAAATAAATGTATATTCTTCTTAACAGTAAAATCTGTTTCTGTTGAAACAGAAAAAAAAAAAAAAAAAAGAGAAAAAGAAAGTCGAATCTATAATAAGTATTCAGGTCATGAGCTATATGTGAATATGGTCTTATATATAATGTGTAATTTTACATAAAAGATTAGCTGGTGCCTGACTGTTTTTGGGACAGGAATTGGAATAGGAGGGTTTTGAATGTAGATAAGGATGAAGAATGTCGAATTTTGATTGGAAGGGAATTCCAGAAACTAACAGAACGTGCAATAAAGGAGTTTTGGAACGAGGCAGATCTGTGAGAAGGAATGTAAAGGTCGGAAGGTCGAGATCTTGTGGAGAGGGAGTGGACTGAGGACTTGAATTGGAGAAGGTTGTAGGCGTAGGAAGGACGATGATTGTTGATGATATGATAGAGGAATGTACCTAGGAAATATTGTCTTCGAATGGAGGGGAAGAGCCACTCTAACTCAGTGTAATGGTGAGAGACATGGTAGTATCTCGGGGCACCAATTACAAATCTCACGCAACTGTTCATTATTCTTTTCAGTCTGTCGCGGAGCTCCACCGAGAGTCCATCATACACCACACAGCAGTAGTCAAAGTGGGGGAAGATGAGAGAGGAAACGAGGAGTCTGCGCGTATGTTGAGGTAGGAGATGGCGGAAGCAATGGAATAGTTTGAGGGTAGAGACTGTCCGTCGGGAGATGTGAGAAATATGGTGACTCCAGGAGAGGGTTTGATCAATAAATAGTCCTAAATTTTTTACAGAGGAGTAGAAGGAGATTGGCTGGTCACCAAGGTTTAGTATGGGAAAGTCCGTATAGGATCTAAGGAGGGGCTTGGAACCAATGACAATGGCCTGAGTTTTTGAAGCATTTAACCTTAATCCGTTTAATTTTGCCCAGGCACAGATTCGATCTAGGTCTGCTTGGATCTTAGTAAATGCTACCAATAGCTCAGGGGGAGAAAAGGATAGGTATATTTGAGAATCGTCTGCATAAAGGTGGTGGGAACAATGGAGAATTGAGTCATGGAGGTCATTGATATAGGAACTAAAAAGGAGAGGAGATATGCTAGATCCTTGGGCGACTCCAGAGGATAAAGGCAGGTAGGCAGATAGTGGTTGATTAGGAATGGAGACTGCTTGGGTGCGTTGTGATAGGAAAGATTGGAACCAAGAGATGGAGCTATTGGAGAAGGAGAGTGATTTTAGTTTGTTGAAAAGGATGGGATGGTTAATGGAATCAAAGGCTTTAGAGAAGTCAAGAAGTATAAGGACAGTTAGTTGTTTATTATCTATTGCAGTCTGAACATCATTAGTAATTTTGATTAAGGCGGATTGTGTGGAGTAGCCGGGACGGAAACCAGATTGGAGAGGATCGAGTTGGTTAGACTTTTCTAGGAAATTGGAAACTTGGGATTGTACCAATCTTTCTAGGGGTTTTGAGAGATTGGAAAGAATTGAGATTGGGCGAAAGTCTTCGGGAGAGGATGGATTAGGCTTTTTATTTAAAGGGAGTACAATGGCTTTTTTCCAAGAGGAAGGGAATATTGAGTTCTGTAGGGAGAAATTGTAAATGAAAAGGAGAACTGGGAGGATTTCGGGGAGACATAATTTTATCAATTTGACAGGAATGCCATCTGGTCCTATGGAATTGGTGTGGGATTTCATTACTGCGGTTAGTAAGTCAGTCGGGGAAATGTAGGAGAAATAAAAGTCATCATCATTAAATGATGACTCAGGAGCATAGTTGGAAGAGGAGGGAAGAGAAGAGGTAGAGGAGGCAGAAATAAAATGTGAATTTAAATCGTCAGGTGAAACGGAAAAGAACAGTGAGGAAGGGGATCTAGAAGGTTCACAGAGGGAAAGTTTGCGAAGGATTAGCCATTTAGATTTGGGATCTGGGGCAGATGACAGGGCTTCATGGAAGTAGGAAGCTTTAGCTCGCCGAATTCTTGTTTGTGTCAAATTGCGGAGCACCCTAAACGCTTGATAGTCATCTGTAAGCCTAGTACGTCTAAAGCGTCTGCGGGCAGCATCACGCCTCTTCTGCAGATCCTTGATTTCTTGACACATCCAGGGTGCAGGCCGACGGCGAAAGGTTGATGTTTTTATGGGAGCATGGGTGTTAAGGATATTGAGGAGATTGGAAGTCAGGATTTCAACCATGGAGTCGATGGAGGAGCAGGAATATATTTCGTTCAAGTCTAAGGTTTCAAGGTCAGGTAGTATTTTTTCACGGGTGAGAGTGTCTATCTGACGGAAAGTAAAGGTTCTCGGATGAATCAGAGGGGTTTGGATATTATATGTTATTTGGATCATGTCGTGAGACGATAAGAAGGATACTGGCAGTTGAGAAGAGGAGAGGAGATTTATTTCGGAGTCTATAATGAAGAAGTCTAACCAAGTGTCGGCCTTGTGGGTGTGGTGAGTAGGATAAAAAGGAACAATAAAGAGATGGAGGGAAAAAAATAGGTTTTCTAGATAGGTTTTGTCTTTGGAATTAGAAAGGAAATTGGTATTGAGGTCACCGGCGATGATTATTCTAGGATAGAGGGGAACAAAGTTGAGTAAGGTTGATTCTAAGGACGGATCAAATGGAACAAGGGGAGGACGGTAGATCACTATGTAAAGGAGAGGTGAATTATTACAGGTAATTTCTACTAGAAGGTATTCCACTTGTGGATGTTCGGAGGGTGGGGAGTAATCAAGGATTCGGGACTTCAGGCTATCATGGACAAATATGGCCACTCCACCACCAGTCCGGCTGACCCGGTCGTGGCGGATGAGGGTGTAATTAGGTAAGGAGACAGATGAGGACGGAATATAGGGTTTGAGCCAGGTTTCTGAGATTGCGATGATGTGAAAAAAGTTTTGAGAAAAGTACTGCAGGAATTCATCATAATGGGCGGGAAGGGATTGCGAGTTAACGTGGCAGGTGGTTAGGATGCTAGACATGGGGAGGATTTGATGGGAAACAGTCAGAAATTAGCATAGAGGAAATGAGG
Organism: Nezara viridula; assembly: GCA_928085145.1. Taxonomy (NCBI): domain Eukaryota; kingdom Metazoa; phylum Arthropoda; class Insecta; order Hemiptera; family Pentatomidae; genus Nezara; species Nezara viridula. The sequence continues at coordinate 181,489,459 of OV725079.1, read as the reverse complement.
CATATATCATATTCTGAAAAAAAATTATGAAAAGTACTGATAGGCAAAATAAAAGTGAATAATGAAAAAATAAGTGAGAAATAAGAGTAAGAAAATAAACAAATTAGTAAACTGGAGCTGTGAGAAATTTTAACCAAAATCTTCAATGTTATTTGGGCACCAATGAAGACAAAAAATACTTTGAAGAACGAGAAGAAGAGATGAAACCTGTGCAGTCAGGCGAAAACTTCTAGATCCGATGCCTGATTAATCAAGATTACTTGATGGCCGTCTTCTTTTCGGCAACGCACAATGCCGGCAGAGAACCATACGTATCTTATCTTCCCGGCAGCTCTCTTCTGCCGGGCTAGCCAGTAGAGGTGCCTGTTTGTTGGGGTCATCTCCTCGCCGAGATAAATTCGGTGGCAGTCGTTTTCCTGCCACCCGATATCACGCGTCGAGAAATCCCTCTTCACTTTTCTTCTCGCTATCAGGTCGTCCCTCACTGACTGCCTGACGAAATGTGCTATTACCGGCGGCGGTCGTGGGTCATCCTTCTTGCTTCTGCGGCGCTGCACGACATCCAAATCCTCCACTCCGAGCTTGATGCCCAGCCCCGCGGCTATACTGGTCACCAGAGCCGCGGGCGTCTCGCCTGCTCGCACTGGGATCCCACGGATCTCCAGCGATCTAGATAATTGACCCTGTTCTGTTTTGTTCAGGCGGATCTCTAAATCGCCCACTCGAGCTTTGAGGGCTTTATTTTCCAAAATGATCTCCTCAAAATGTTTGGCTTGGCCCTCGAGATGTTTTTCTAATTTAGATAACCTCTCATTCAGTTCAAAGCTGAGGTCTCCATATTTATCGAGGGCTGTCTTCATATCCCTTATTTCCTCACTAACATGACTATCCAGTCTATTAACTGCTGCTAATATTTCTGATACAGGCGGTTCATTGTTTAAATTTAGTTTCTTAGGTTGATCGCAATTTAGGCACATCCATGTTTTTTTTGTGCTTCTCTGAGCTTCTATCTCTTTGTCTGTGAGATTAAAACACTTGCCGTGATAAATAACTTTGCACTTGGTACAACATAAATTGTATTTATCTTCACGGGCAATAGCGTTATTACAAATCGTGCACTGGACCATTTTTAATAATAAAAAATAACTTACAGTTAATGTCAAGTTAAGTTGATGTTGTGATCCGCCAAGCAAACAACTGCTAATACTGATAGGATTATTAGCTTAACACTCACAAGGCTCGTAGCACTCTCACTATATTTTCCTTACGTTAAGTAGCGTGAAAATACGTAAATATAAGAAGTTTTAAAGATTACGTTCGATAGTATGACGCTGTTAAGAAAAGAAACAACGAAAGAAAAAACCAAAATTGGGCTCAATATATCAAATTGAAAGAAAGCGCTCCGTAGATGTTTACTCACTGCCGTCTCTGGCCAATGATAAATATATAAAAAATATATATTTATCATTGAGAGGAGGGGGTGACTTCAGCTCCAAGAACCCTGATATATGTAATAATAATTATAATTATTTGGCTTTCACTAAAAAGTTGCTCGATATATTTTATGATATTTTAATCTGTTTGGAATTCAAATTGACTAGTTGGCCCGTGCGAAAAATTTGCAGACAATTTTGTTTAATGAAGAAATAGCAAAACAATATGGAAATAAGTAGTTCCTATGTATTATGTAAGGAAGGAATTAATATTTTTTCCTTAGTCGATTACAATATTCCATTAAATATAATAGACCAAAATATTTGTACAAATTGCTAGGAACTATTTTCAAACGCTGACTGGAAAGATAATAAAAGTAATGTAGACAAAATAATGCCAAGATCATGGGATATTCTAAATTATTAAAAAAAAATTAAATGTAATTACAACTAAATGTCTTTAAGAAATAATAAAGTTAATATATCAGGTAGGTTAATAAATAAACTCCTAACAGGTTTTTATTTTATAACTTGAGTTCTAAATTATTTAGGAAGGTATGTTCGTGTCATTTCGTGTAGTTTATAAGGCCCTATATCCCTGCAAAATTTCGTGTGAATGTGTGGAAGAATATTGAAGTTATAACACTTTTTGTGATTTTCAAAAAAATATCAAAGGATCCCACCTTAGGTCTAATAAGTAGGAAAAAAAATTATTTTTCGATCGCAATCAAAATTAGTATTCGAGGGTCTTTCGAGCTGCGAAATACAAACTTTTCTCCTTCCATAAATAAAAAGTTTTGTTAATTTTTTTGTTTTGTAGGTAATTACGTAATGTTTTTAATTATCAGGGGTACAATCTAGAAAAAAAAATGCATACTTTTTGAGTAATTCCAAAATAAAGTTTCTTTTCCTCCATAACTTTTTTCCCAGGAATTTCGGGAGGATGGGACTATTTTTCGCATGTGTTGGAGAAGAATATCTTCAAAATGAGTGGTCAATCATTGGATCTGATGAAGAATTGACAAAGCTATGGCGTACCGACAAAAAAACACCTTTTAGAAATCATATATAGGATTGTTATTGCTGTATCCGTAAACTCGTAACGTTGTATAAAATAACAGTTACGTAAAAAAAACAAAGAGATGTTTTACAAAGAGGTAGAAACGTAAAAGTTATCGGGCGTGAAATTATCGCTACTTCACTTCGTCAAAGAATAAACAGCTGAGAGAGAATGGAACGTCCCTTCTTCCCGACACAGATAAAAAAAATACAACGCTGATACCGGTTTGCTGTAGCAACTTCAATTTTCTAGATATTTATTATATATTGCTATATAGGTATTTATTATATATTATATATTGCTATGTTCAATTTATTAGTTTTAATTATGTATTTAAATAAGAATAGGCGCAGACTTTGGAGTAACGAGGGGGGAATTTGTCCCCCCCCCCAAATAAAAATGTTAAGAGGACGAGAATATCGTTTGCCCCCTTCCCCCTTCTTTGATAACTTGAAGAAAAAAAAACAAACTAAGCTTTAACGATATTAGTAAAAACATAAAGAAGGCGAGATTAATAATATGAAATACAAATTATAAATAATAGCTCATTATAAAGAGGATGGAATGCTGAATATTTCTCTCGCTTACAGTATACAAGTCCGATTTTTAGTTTCTGATATATTTTAATCCATATTTTCCATACTCGTTAATAACAAAGTTTTATTATAGAAAATATAGACATCAAAACAAGGTCAATATAAAAATGTCCTTAATTATTAATAATTTACTTATTTAAATTAGTGATATTTACTACTTAATGTTGTATTCAAGGACTGTATAATATTTATGTGGAAACCTCCAATTGCAAGGTTATGTAATGTTTTATTATTATATATAATATTTTAAATGATGTAGAGATGGTTGGCCGTTGAAATAATATGAGAAGGAGTTGATCGGGGGGGGGGGGGGTGCGGTCAAATTAATAATAAATTGAAGAAGTAGAATTATTTAATTTTTGCCGTGCTATTGCTTCGATTTACTTCAAGCAGTCAGCCCTGACGAAGACCTGCAAAGTGGGTCGAAACGTCGGCAAAAATTAAATAATTCTACTTGTTTAATTTGGTATTAATTTGACCGCACCCCCCGATCAACTCCTTCTCATATAATATTTTATTTTATCTGATTTCTGTTTTTCTTTTCATTTAAATAATGTCTGTATTTTTGAAAATGGTGTTACTTTTTTATTTGTTATGATATACTTTCACTGAAGATACTGTATATATTCTTCAATTTTGATTAATATAATTTTTAGCCAGATTTTTTTTTTTTGGTTCATAATTCTTATTCATAAGGGACCTCGCGTCCCAGATCGAAGTTTATTGTCTATTCTATTTTATTTTCCATTATACCTAAGAATTCCTGCTTTTATTATCATTTATATTATTTCTCTTATTTTTTTGTATATTATTAATAATGTTATTAATATAAAATTTTGTCCTTAAACTTGAAACGAGAATATCTACCTCTCAAATATATTGCCAAATTGAAAGCATCTTCCCACCACCCATTAATTCCATATTTATTCGCAGAAGAACCAGAAAGTAACGGACTTAAAGATATAGAAAATAACATTTTAGAACAAGTAATTTGTAGTGTTGCCCAAATGCGAGACCGTGACGAGTCTTGGTCTTGCAATCTCAGTCTTGGTCATGGTCTTGGTCTTGCGCAAGAGTATCGCAACAGTCTTGCAGTTAATTATTAGTTTAATTAGCTTATTACTGTAGAGATATTACTGTAATTTTTTAGACAGGAGAAACCTAACTAAGCCCAAATGAAAAATTAGATTTAAATGCAAAAGTACATTGGTTATACCAATTATTTACATATAGTAACTAAGATTTTCAAGTATAAGTAACTATTTTGTTTTCATTTTTATTCAAAAAATCGATTTTTTTTTACTAGTCCTAGTCTTGGTCTTGCAACAGTTAAGAGGCCTTGGTATTGGTCTTACAAAGTGCAAGATCAAGACCGATTTTGGGAAACACTAGTAATCTGTAAGGCAATAACTAAAATAAACATGGATACGAACATTATAAGACCCATCCCAGAATTAAAAATGCCGCGTTGGAAAAAAGTCAAATCCTTAATTAATAAATCCATGATAAAATTTCAAAAACATATCCAATTGAAACACAAAAATCTGTTTTTAAACTGACAGAACAATATAAAAATTTCGATTTTATATATACGGATGAATCCAAAGAAGGAGATAACGTAGGATGTGCTTTAGCGAGTAAACAGAACCACCTACAGTTAAAATTACCTGAAGAACGCTCCGTATCCTAGAAACGCTATAATTAAAAAAAAAACACAAAATATGGTGGGAGGTAAAAAATAAAGGAATAACAGTTGTCTTGGTATGCGTACCATCTCATTGCGGAATTTTAGGAAATGGAAATGCTGACAATGCAGCCCATTTAGCGAGAAGTGGAGGAGAAGAAGAGGAAGTGATTAGATTGAACTATATCACTTTAGAAGACTGGGTACACGAAATAAAGAAAAAACAACTGGCAGAGTGGGAAAAAGAGTGGAGGATCAAAGAGTGTAAGCTGAAAGAAGTGAAACTCAATTGCGATAAATGGCTCACTAGCAACAGAAAGTCCAGGCGTGAAGAAATTATACTGTGCCACCTTAGGATTGGGCACTGCCGGTTCATACATAGCTATCTTTTAAGAGGCCAAGAAGCTTCTACTTACATGTAAAAATACACCTCAAAATGTGAAATACCTTCTGGTAGAATGTCCCCAATTCGAAAGCCACAGAAAAAAAAATAGATCTTGGAAAAACACTAAAAGATATTCTACAAGATAATGAAGAGCAAGTCTCTATCGTGTTTACATTAGAGAATATAAATTATAAAAAACGCCAATGACCCTTTAGGGTAGAGACGAGAAAATAAGAAAAAAAATATCAATGTAATAATACAAGCAAATAAATAATAATAACCGTTACAAAGTATGGAATAATAAAGTAAACATAACATAAGTAACATATGTTATTCCACACTTTGTAACGGTTATTATTATTTATTTCTTAGTTCTAGTTTTTTTTTTTTAACTTGATTCTTCAACTCACACCTGTCAGAAGTTCCGACAATCAGTGAGTGTGATGTCAAGATGAAGAGATTGGTCTTGGAATAGGCGTGAGGGAGAGGAGTACCCATCGGCGTCCTTCCTGTCTTGAGTTAGTGGAGGAGATCCCTCATCCAGCTTCTTTTAAGCCTCCTTCGGGTGCTATCGGGCATGTTAGTTGTGACCATGCCTTGAATCAATGAGTTGGTATGTCCGTGTAAGTTATTATGAAATCGTTTGTAGTATGTTCGTAGGTGGTCGTTAACTGTTGGCATCTGTAAGTCTTTATGCAGAGTAATGTTACTGACGTACCAGAGAGCTTTGGTGATAGTCCTGAAAGTTTTAGATTGAAAAGTCTGTAATTTACGTAAGTGAGTCTTTTTGGCTGTCCCATATATCTGTAAAGCGTAGGTCCAAATAGGCTTGAGTAGGTAAGTATATGTATTCAATTTCTGTCTAAGTTTTAATTTCGAATGTCTTGCAAGGAGTGAGTACAATAGACGTAGTCTTAGGTTTAGAGTTTTTGTTTTGTTTTTGATATGTTGGCCCCATGTCATTCATCTGTCAAAGGTCAGTCCAAGATATTGAACTTTGTCTGTCTGAGGAATTTGGATATTGTCAAGGTAAATAGGGGGGCAAGTTTCACGTCGAAGAGTAAAAGTGATATGTAGTGATTTGTCTTGGTTGAGTCGAATTTTCCAGAGTTTGCACCAGTCGTAGAAATTGTTTAGGTGATATTGTAAAGTCTGTGAGGCGTATGTTGAATTTTGATGTCTTGTCAAGATTGTTGTATCGTCTGCGTAAGTCGCTGTCAGAGTATCGAGAGGATTTGGAATATCATATGTGTAAATAATATACAAGAGAGGAGCGAGTACTGACCCCTGAGGCACTCCTGCTAGGGCTGGTTTAATGGTAGATAGTTCTGTACCTTGGCAAACAGAGAAAAATCTGTCAGAAAGAAAAGATTGAAGAATAAGATAGTAGGTTGGAGGGAGTGTAGTCTTAAGTTTGAAAAGAAGTCCCTGATGCCAGACTCTATCGAACGCTTGAGCAACATCCAGAAATACTCCTGATGCATATAATTTATGCTCTAGTGCTGTCGCAATGTAGTCTGTCACTCGGTGTAGCTGAGTTAGTTCTTGTTATTGTCATAATTCTACCCACTTCATTTTACTTTAATATTTTTTATTTATATTATGGTTCTCACACCTCAATTATTTTCAGCTACAATATCTAAAAAAAAACGATAAAATGTTTTTTTAAAAATTTCAATACATTCAATTCATTATATGAGTCTTTCAGTTGACAGAATGACTAACTACAATTTCAACATTTGCGCTATTTATTTAATTTCTTATATGACTTCATATTCCTTTTTTCTGTTTTACATTCTATTCTAAGATTCCCACTTTAATACTTATGTCACTTTTTTTTTATTATGCTTACTTCATCATTCCACACTTTGTAACGGTTATTATTATTTACCTCTTAGTTCTTACTATTGTCATTATTCTACCCACTTCATTTTACTTTAATTTTTTTTTTTACCTACTTTATTCATGTTTCTCATACCTTGTAATCTGGTTCTTTTCTTAGCCCTGATGAAGGCCTGAACTTCAAGTAGAAACTTCGGCAAATGTTAAAATAAATATGAATATTTATTTTTGCCTTTTTATTTCTGACTGATCACCTCAACCATCCTTCTCTTCTATTATAATACTAACAATTGTACTATATATTGGCATAAACTCGTTATCATTTGGCTTCAGACACCTCTTTTTCCCTCTCTTACCCTCTAACATGGTGTTGGGTTAAGATACAACTTTGCATAATAGCTCATTACAAAGAAGATGAAACGCATGACGTTTCCCACACTCATATTATACAGGTTCTATTTTTAGTATCTGAAATATTTTAATCCACATCTTCAACTAAACTCGTTATTATTTCGTTTTCGGCACTATTTTTTCCTTTTCGCCTCCCTAACACGTAATGCCGTTAAGATACAACTTTGAATTATAGCCTATTACAGAGAGGAATAATTGCTGAATAATTTCATCACTTATATTATGAAGACCCGATTTTTAGTTTCTGAGATATTTTTATACATATACAAAAACATTTCAATCAGTCGACTTTACCCCGAGCGTTACACATCGGGAATCTGACGGATAAATCTATTTTTTAATTTTATTTCTTAATGACATTTACAACTGTATTACATAAATGCATCAAGTAAATTTGGACATAATAGATATAATGACATGAATACACTTGCTGAGTAACTACCCAATGGTAGCACTCTAATGATATGACTACATTAGGAGATCACGGGAGCATCTTCTTTTCAGACCCCTCGGAGGGTTATCAGGAATTGAAAAGGAAGTAAGATTAGAAACGAGAGGGTTGGGATGGTTATGAAGTTTATTATGGAAGGATAGGTATCTGGATTAGGCCAGATCTGAAACATACGGAACATTAAGATCTTTATGGATAATTTTATTAGTGACAAAGTAGGGAGCATTAAGGATTTTACGAAGGATTTTGGATTGTAAGGATTGGATGCGAGAGGAATTCGATGGTTTAGTGGAGCCCCATAGCTCAACTCCGTAAGTCCAAATAGGCCTTATTATAGTCAAGTATATGAGTCTTTTGTAATTAATGGGAAGTTTAGAGCGTTTGTCTAGTAAGTGCTGAAGTAATCGGAAACGTCGAGCGGTTTCTTGTCGTTTCAGTCTAGTATGAGGATTCCAAGTTGGTCGTTTGTCCAGGTGGAGTCCTAGGTATCGGATTTGCTCAACAGGGATAAGTGGAGTATTGTTAAAGGAAACTGTTTACGACGGATAAATCGAATTCACTCTTCACAAAAAAAGTGCAAAACGCGGCTAAAGAAGTTTTTACTTAAAAAAAATTAAAATTTCTAACAAATAAGCTACGAGTACATGAGTGAATAAAATATGCAAACTGAAATCGATTAAGAAAAGCCTTACTATCTGGCTCGGCTAAAGCCTATAAGTAGATAGTTGACTATTCTATTATGCCTTAGATATTAATATTATTTGAATTTCCATTCATATTCAGGAATAATAATATAGAAACATATCCTTACATTTTATGATTCATTCATCTTTTACATTCACATTATTTTTGGCAATAAAGTTGGAAAAAATATATTTAATAATTAAAAGTATAAATATATTTTATAGAGAATGTTTTTATAGGCATTTATAGTCGGACTGTGAAAACGTTTTATATTTATTTGAAGATTTAAAATTAGAAATCATTGTATTTTTAACATTATACATTTTTGTGTAAAGCTCGGGTAAAGTCGGATGGAGTCGACTAATTGAAGTGTTTTTGCATATGGATTAAAATGTCTCAAAAACTAAAATCGGACTTGCATGTTATCAGCATTTCATCCTTTTTATAATGAGCTATTATTTATAATTTATATAATAATAATAATAATAAAAGGCTTAGCGAACCCGAAGGTTCGATGCCGACACCACCAATCGCTTATTACACACCTCCCTCCACCGTTCGCCGTCCAAACCCAGTCCCTTCAGATCGGCTTTAATGCAATCTTCCCACCTTCGCTTCGGTCTACCCCTCGGACGCTTACCGTTCGGCACCGCACATATTAACCTTTTAGGAATTCTCTCGTTACTAAGCACAAAAACTTTACAAGTCCATTTGATTCGCCGCGATGAAATTACCTCAATTATATTACCCGGATACAGCTCACGCAATTCGGCGTTGTGTAACCGTCTGAACTCTTCGGTTAACTCATCCTTCGTCGGTCCGAATATTCTACGCAATACTTTATTTTCAAAAACCTTTATAATTTATATATCATATTATTAATCTCGCCTAGTTGATGTTTTTACTTATATCGTGTGGTCTAAAGCACACACCATACTTTTTTTTTTATTACACCAAATATTATTCAAATGAATAGGTGGATCATAGGTCATGTAAGTATTCGTGGGTTTAAAACATGCATGTATAATCCTAATTCACGTATCACAGTTGGAATGAGAGAAGATTGATCATTCCTAATGAACGAACCGAGAATTAACTCAGAGCCATTCTCCATCAGTCCAATCATACGATTCATTGCTCTCTTCAGTCAACCACAGTCCATCCAATCTATTCTGACTGATGAAACGGTATAGCGTTCTCTGACTTACTGATCCGAATGACAGTCAACAGGAGTGAATAGTTATTTTAAAATACACAGCTATTCGTATACAGGATGTTTCAGGGTTAAGTGTTCAAACTACAAAAATGAACTAAGAACCTCAAAACATGAAAAAAAATTCCTCTGAAGATATGTCCACAAACGCTTTGTTTAGGAGATTTTAACACCTGAAAATTTTCGTTATTATGAATTATTTACGTTATATGAAATAAATAAAACCTATTTATTCGTTCTAACTACTTTATTAATTAAATATAAACATTAACATTCATATTAAATGTTGATGAAAATTTACTTTTAACAACGAAATTGGCATATTTCTGGAATTTCTTAATAATGATTACTATGATTTAGCTGAACATATTCCACTACATCTCAGAAGGGACACGTGGCTTCAATTACATTATTGTCTTGCACATTACGGAAAAAGTCCACTAATGACTAAATGTTGATTATTCCACTCAATGGATTGGCAGAGCAGGATCAGTGGCTTGGCCTGATCGCTCTCCAGACCTGTCACAACTGGATTTTTTTGTTTGGGGTGACATTGAACAAGAAGTCCTTAATTCCTTACGAAGAAGAATAATTGAATCTTGTGAAACAATAACACATATCCAGTGCCGTTCTGCCATTGCTGCTGTTGAAGAAAGATGCCGAGCCTGTCTTAATGCTCAAGGATATTTGTAATGAAATGAAATGAAAAAAAAATGAAAAAATAATTTTATTCTGGGACTACTGTCCCCTAAGAATAATAACAGAGTTACAGATTTATGTACCTTAGTCTGACATAATGAAAATACCAACTAATTTATTGTTAATTGTTATTTCAATTATGCAATGGATTGAAATTAAACATTGTATAGATGCAAGTAATTTTACATGTTAGGGGAAGTTTAAATGTGGAGTAGGTGTTGGAACAGGAGTTGTTTGAAGGAATTTGTGGATGAGGATTGACGCATGGAGGTAGGAAGTGAGTTCCATAAAGAAGCAGCACGAATGACGAAGGATTTGCTGAAGGAGGAAGTTTTATGGGAGGGAATATATAAGTCTATAGGTTGAGACCTAGTATTGAGAGACTGGATAGAGGAGCGCAGAGTAAGGAGTTCCAGGATGTAGGGAGGGTTTTTGGTTCTGAAGACTTGGAAAAGGAAAACGCCAAGAAGGAATTGTCGTAGGGAAATAGGATAAAGCCACTAATAAGGAGCCACTAATGGAGGAACCAAAGGAATACGACCTCACACAAGCTCATTTGAACTCGCCCGAAAGATCAGAACACGCTTCCAAACGTAACATGAGATTAATATAATAAGTATTCAGACAATATTATGCAAATATACATATATAGTTTTCATAATTGCTATTTTTATTTAATATTGAATTGTATATATATTGCAGCGATATGAATCTTAAAATTTATATATATAAGGGTATGTACAAGTAATAATACCCATAATGAAATATAAATCAATATACTGATTGTAATTTTTACTCTCACTTCTCCTCGTCTGAAAATACTTATTTCTGCTAAGAAGAGGGCGGTAAGTGAAAGTTATGTGATGCGAGCACCGCACAACATTTTTTAAGATGATCATGGTTTTTATTGAATAAGAAGAAATTGTTCAAAAACTGTAGATGATAAAATTTCTAGACCATTATCGTAAAATACACATTTTTTTTTTGTTGAGAAATAGGTGATTAAATTTTGTGAGGTCAACGATAAAATGGAGTTTCCAGAGATCTAACGACCACTGTACAGAAATATACTGCTCCTGTATGGGTACTGTAATTGCTGTAGTACAGTGGCCGTATTAGACCTCTTGAAAGTCCTTTTTATCATTGACCTCAGTAAATTTAAAGTCCCTTTTGTTATATATATTATATATATTTGTTCCCTGTATGTATATATATATATATACATATATATATATATATATATATATATATATATATATATATATATATATATATATATATAGAGAGAGAGAGAGAGAGAGAAGAGTAAATAGAGGGAAATTTTTTATAGAAATCATAGAAGAGCTCAAGAGTTACAAAAAACTCCCATATAAACAATGGGATAATTTTCAGCCGAAATGTAGGAAATTCATGTGTTGTGTTTTTTTTTAAGTAAGCCACCCATTTTGTTGAATATTAATAGATAACAATAGAAATGTTTAATTTGATTAATTAAAAATTACTTCACTGTAAACTAGATACAATTTACTTGAAGCCAAACTAGATTTTTTTTATTATTAACACCATTTAAAGATGATTCTTAAGTGGCTAAACTAAGGAAAGTCCTGTTTTTAAAAAAATCATAAATTATTCGTGATTTTTTTCGTCATTAGTCAACTATACAACTCATACCCCACTTTTAGAAAAACCACATCATGTAATATGAATTAAATTAATATTAAGTAACTTATGGTTTATTCGGCAAAAAAATGAGATTCACCTTAAGTTATGTAAAAAAAACTTGTGCGTTGCGCGCATCACACAACTTTTACTTATCACCCTCTTCTTAGCATAAATAATCTATAATCGTTGTAATCTATACAATTAAATATTAAATAATACCAACACATATGAATACGTATGAAAACCGCATATGTATATTTATATAATATTGTCGGAGTCCGTGTTATATTAAGCTTATGTTACGTGTGGAAGCCTGTTCTAATCTATATTTAACTATATTTTATATTACAGATTAATGTGAAATGGTCAATTGTCTCATATAAAAAAAAATAAAGGTACTTTAGAGGAACTAATATTGAAAATTAGCCTTTTAAGCCCTGTTAGAGAACATCAATCAGATTAAAAACTATATTTTATTTAAAACTGCTTAATTTTACACTGATATAATGAAACTAATCAAAATCTTGAGAGCCGTTTTCGAGAAAATCGTAATAATGTGTTTATTCGATGTGCCACTTCCGATTAGCCGATTTTGACGAAAAAGTTGCTGTAGCATCCCTAGTATATAAAAACCTTAAATATGCAATTTAACTTTCGTACGACTTTTCGTTTTTGAGCTAGCCTGTTAACACACACACAGACCATTTTGCAGGATATGGTTATTTGGTCAAAACTTGTATTTCCGTTGAAAACTGAGATTTAAAAATTATCACGATCGCAATACTTTCTTTTACTGTATATTTCATATAGAGGTAAGTGAAAGTAAAAATCATGTGATTTTCTATCATGTCAACAAGAGTTTATTTTTTATAAGAGTTTTAAATTTTATTTCTTATTTTTCAATGATCTGGGATGTATTGTAATAAATATAATTGCCTAAATACACTTTTTATTTATAAAAATAACAAAATAAAAAATAATGATTTAAAAATATTTTCATGTAAAGTGGTTATGAAAATGTTTTTTTTTTTCTCTCAGATCTCTGTCATATGAATCGGTCGGTATTTATAACTGACTAACTTAATGTTTCTAGCTCAAATATTTAAGTTTTCATTAAAATAATTGAAGCAATCAGTATACTTGAAAAATATTTGAAAAATCATTATTTATAAATTTTCAATTTTTATATAGAAAAAGAGTATTTAGGCAATTATGTTTACTGCAATACATTTGCAATACAGATTGTATATTGCCTCCAGTAGGCTGACGGGCTCACATAATCGGTTGGAAGATCTCGGGCAGCATTATTTTTGTCTGTGGATAGTCATCCATCGTCTTACCACGCTAGAATATTTGATCTTCCAGATAAAATAAATCGCAAATGTTTTTTTTTTTTTTTGAACTTACAAGAGCAACTTTTTTGTTCTGAAACGAGTTGACTCTATTTTGTTAAATTTCTATAAAGATATCCTAGAGCGTTATACACGACATACACCAATGTTGAAAAAAAAATATCTATCAACGACGATACAAAAACTGTTAACTATAACAAAAACTGAAAATGTATAAATAAATGTAAAATATTTCAAATAAAATGGAGAGTTCAAAAATATACAGCTTATCTCTAAAACCTTACAAGTATATAAAATGTTCGCCATTATTTGCGAATTCTTGCTTACGCGAAAAAAAATAAGCTCATCTTTCAGAAAAAGAGTGTAAAAATGTTTTGAATAAAATACTATTACCTGGGCATAGCGTAAAAAATAATTTATGTTTGGTTATATATATGTATACTTCATAATTTTAAAATCTAAATTATAATTTTTTTTTCAAATCATCGAAATCTTATAGGATCATAATACTAAATATCCAGCCTATTGCATTTTGTACACATCGTATTTTATTATGGCATTTATATTTCCTTTAACATGATAAATTCAGGACACATCGGTCTGCATTCCTTGTCACATTGTTTTTTATTAAATGAGAAATAAAATTTTAAGTGAATATTTATTTAAGTCGTATAATAATAAACTTAAATTATTAAAACATAAAAGAAACGATTAAGTTAAAAAAAAAAAATTAAAATGGAGCTCCTTTTTGTTAGCAAGCAGGTACCTGATATATTAAACTTACACTTCCTCTACCTGTGACCATCCGGGAAGTAAAAAAGCATATTTAAAAAAAAATTATATTAAAAACCATTAAAATGCAACTAATTTCAACCTTATCTTATTTATCAACAAATTCTAAGACCACAGCAAAGAAAAATTTGTATTCGTGCACGTTTGTATCAAACAAAATGTTAATGAAAATTCCTTCTAAAGGAAAATAAAATCTTTGAATATTACAAAAATATTTGTTTTTATTGTTAATTATTGTTATACTATGCTTAGTAATTCATAAATAAGTTTTAATAGTAAGTAGAAATGTGCCTAAATTTTGAGTAATATTTTAAGAAATGCTTTCTTGATAAACAAATATGAATATAATATGTCATTTAATATTAACAATTTTTCGTAGATAATTTTTGTTATACATATTTATTATTTCATATTAATTTAAAATTTGATTAATATTTTATGTATTGCTTCCTAGCTAAATATAAATATTTTATATATATATATCAAATTATATATTAAATAAATAAATATAAAATATATATATATATATATTATCTGAGACTGAACTGACCTTATCCTGAGCAGGGAGAGCTATCGACTGGAGCAGATAGGCGGGCCCGGGCGGCGCATGCGCACCTTCACCTCTCGCTCAATCGCTTCATCACCTGTTGCCGGTTCAGTGCAACAGCCTGTTTCTGCCAACTGATTTCGTGGATTAGCTAGCTTTGAATAATAAGTAGGTTTTTATAATTAAATATTACATAATATGTAAAATATATAATTAAAAAAAATAAAAGGATTAAAAAGAAAACACTGCAAATTATTTCGCAATGGTTTATTATTTCCCTACAATTATATATCTAAAGTAACATTACCTTTCTACTGATAAATTAAAAGAAATAAAAAGATAATTCCAATTATTTGCCTAAACATTTTTTTTCATCATTAGCAATTTGCTAAAAAAAAAAAAAAAAAAAAAAAAAAAAAAATACATCTAGGATTTAATTTTTGGGGGGAGGAGCTTCAGCCCGAAAGCTTTTTTGGGTACTTCGTCCGACTGCTATGTGCCAATGTTTATAAGCTCTTCGTATTCATATTTATTGTATTATATTCATATTATTATATCTTCGTATTCATATTTATTGTATTGTATTCATAGATAGAAGAGTCAACTTTATTCTGGGACAAAGTCCCTTAAGAATAACAATTTTGTACATAAAAATTAACATTCCATCCAAAATACATATTACAATAAAAAAAAATAACTAAAAAATAAGTGATAACAGAAGTATATACCTTATTACATTTACATCACAGAACGTGACTAGACATTTTTCCATGCTCAAAAAAGAACATAGATTTATATACAAATGATAAATAGAGAAAAATGCAATTTTATTACATGATAAATGGCTACCCAGCATCTGATTGAATTGTAAGGAGGAATTCGAATAGGAGGGTTTTAAATATGGATAGGGATGGTGCATGGGGGATTTTAAGTGGGATGGAATTCCGAAAAGGAGTGGAGCGGACAATAAAGGAGTGTTGAAATGAGGCAGATTTGTGGAAAGGAGTAAAAAGGTCAGAAGGACGAGATCTTGTGGAGAGGGAGTGGATAGATGACTTGAATTGAAGGAGATTGAATGCGTAAGACGGACGATGATTATAGATTATTTGATAAAGCAATGTACCTAGGAAATATTGTTTTCTGAAGGAGGGGAAGAGCCACCTTAACTCTACGTAGTTATGAGATACACGAGAACGTCTCATGTATTCATATAATTGAAATTGTGAACAAAAACAAATGTAATAATAAAACAATACTTTTTATTTTACAACATATATATTAAAATTGATCAAAATATTATAAATATATAATAAAAAACATTACGAAAGCATTGCAACATATATATCAAAATAAATGAAATGACAAAATAGGCAAAAACATATACAAAAATAGATGAAATAATAAAAACGATAGTTGCGTTATAGATAGTTGAGTTGGATAGTTTGAGCTGCTCTTTCCCACCCCCCCCTCCCTGTATTGTTGTTAAATTATGGGACCCATAAATGAATTTCAAAGCCGTTAAAAAGAAATCCTCGAACCCCCACATGTGACAACACCCATAATTAAATAACACTAACTCACAGCTAACACAAAAACAAAAAAATTAAAAGAAACAAGGGAATAACTTAGGTTAGATGAGATAAGGGAGGTTATGTGAAAAGAAATTAGATAAAAAGGGAGATTTTGACGCTACTCGCTATTAAATAAGTACCCTTTTTTTTGTCATAAAAATGACAATGATTACTTGAGAAAAAAAATAAAGAAACTAACTATCTATATGAAATGGTGTTTAAGTGATTCCTTAAGTCCTTTTATATGTAATTACACGGACAATAATACTTTAAGAGATAATTTTTTAATATTTTTTCCATAAAACATGATTTTATTTTACTATTTTGGGAGGGGATTCAGCCCGAAAGCCTTCCCCTCCCCCCGGTAGATCCGCCTGTGATCCAAAACAAAGGATTTGCAGTAGATCATATAAAAACATCTAGACGCCATATCTTTGCTTCAAATTTTCCGATTTTAACGATTTTGTTTTTAGGACTTTTTATAAAATTTTAAAAAACCAAATCCTCTCAAATTTTGAGAGGAAGTTATGTTTTTGAACTTTTTGTTCGATTACAACGGTTCATTATTGAAAACAATAAACCAAAAATATTTAAAAATCGCGATATCTTCACTGAATAGTGCTCTGATTGCGATGGAACTTTCTTCGTTGTTTAAGAAATTTAAATAGCTTTGAAACATTATATCACAATATCGATAGAAAAGTGTACACTTTTTGAGTTATTCGGAATCTAATTTTATTACCCCTCGTAACTGTTTTCCAGATTCTTTTCGTTGAAGTATTTTGTTTAGATAAATTTAAAGGGCATCGAGAAGAAGACTTTAGCTAAGATTGATTGAAATCGGTCCATTCATTTAGGCGCTACAGTCTGTATAGTAACGCAGGTTTTTCGGCCGCTATATTGAAAGGAAAAAGCGGATAGTAATGTCGATGAAGGAGAATCATCCTTGGGCACAGGTGGATCTACGGGGAAGGGGACTTTCGGGCTGAAGCCCCTCCCCCCAAAATGGTAAAATATAACTATGTTTTAGAGAAAAAAAAATGATAAACTATCTCTTGAAGTATTCTTGTTCGTGTAATTACATTTAATAAGACTTTAAGAATCCCTTAAACACCATTTTATATAGGTAGTTCTTTCTTTTGTTTAAAAATTAATTAGCGTTATAATAAAAAAAAAAATCTTTCGGGCTGAAGCTTCCCCCGAAATTAAATCCTGCATCCGCTAGTGTCCTCGGATGACCTTTAAATACAAGTTTGAAATAAATCGGTCCAGTAGTTTAAAAAAAAATGTGCGGACAGCGGACGAACAAACAAATTTTTATTCGTTTTTCAAATATTCTACGTATCCTGAAACGTAACACCTCAAATGTTGAGAGGAAGTTAAGTTTTTGAATTATTTGTACAATTACAATGGCTCATTATTGAAAATAATAAACCAAAAACCGATTGTAGAAATTCTATCCTAGCTAAGGAAATGTACTTTCATATCGGTCAACTTTAACATCCTGGTAGATTGATAGGAAAATTGACATTTACGAATAATTAAACTTTAAAATGAAATGAAATATATATATATATATATATATATATATATATATATATATATATATATATATATATATGTACATATATTCAATTCGATTCAATTCAATATGAAATGAGATATATTCAATTTTTCTGGGACTGTTGTTGTTTTAAAACAAATTATAAATATAGTATACATGTCTGTGTGGTCATAAATAAACTAAATATTTACAATAATAGTTAATTAAAAGTAAAAATACATAATGAAAGAGAGAGAAAGAGAAAATAAAAGCATACATATATATATATATATATACCTAGTCCTGTTATAAATATTGTTACAAGGAAATATATAGAGATTTCAATAGAAAAATTAATTTTTTTCAAAAACTTTATCAGATACTAAAATGTGTATTTATAGAGAGTAAAACAAAAAAGAAATTACTCAAAATGTCTCCCTTTTGCCTTGGCACGGGTATTTAATCTCCGTGCTCAGTCATCATAGCAGCACGCAGCACTTCTTAAAGAAAGTGCTCAACTGCTCGGACCAGAGATTGTTTGAGGCTTTCCAAGTTAGTGTGTGGTCTGTGGCATGCCATCCTCTCCAGTTCGAACCAAAGCCGATAATCTAGTGGGTTGAGATCAGGGCTTCCTGAGGGCCAATCCGAGGCAGAGATGAACTCTGGAATGTTCTTTTCCAGCCACTGCTGAGTTAACCTAGCCTTGTGAGGTGGAGAGGAATCCTGCTGGAAAACCCGATGACTTCCAGCAAACAGAGTATCATTTAGAGGCTTGACAACAAGTTACAAAATATCGTCCTGATACTTTTTAGCGGCTGTTTTAACTCCTTTTTGCACAAAAATGGTACCATTAAAGTAAACTCCCCACCAAGCGATGACTGAGGAAGGTTGATGACCTCCTTGCACTCTTCCAATGACTTCATGGGCTTCTTTTGTGTGCGTAGACACGATCATTTTGGCGACTAAATGTTTCTTCCAATTGTAATCATTATCTTATCGCTACCAACTAAGTGTAATACTGGGTAATATGCGTATTTTAGACCAATACCCCCATCTTAGACCCTTCCTTCTTTGATTATTAATGACCAACCAATCTCCTTCCTCCTTCATCTTCTTTGTAAAAAACTTCGGAATTACCATTGATCAAAACCTATCCTGGAAACCTCATATCGCTCATATCTCCAGAAGGTCAATTGGTACACTCAAATTATTCTATCGTTCTCGTCACCCACAACCTATTTGCAAGTTCCTCGTTTTCTCATTGATTTTCACTCACTGTGACTATGGATGTGTGGTATACAGCGGCCTCACAATTATTGAATTTTTATATTTTTGTTTTTTATTTTATTATGGTTTTTTATTGTTTGCAGATCATTATATTAATCACTGTATATATCATTACACTTTGTATTAAGATAGTTTTTATTAATTAGCCTATTGATTATGTCTTATCACAAAAATCGATTTTATTTTTTGTAGTGGTTTACATAATATTATTTAAATTACTGTATATATTAGTAGAATCTTTATTAAGTTAGTTTTTGGCCAAATATGTATTTTCTTTTGTATTTGTTCATTATTGTTATTCTAAGGGGGCTCAGTCCCAGAATAAATTTCAATTTCCCATTCTATTCTATTCTATCTCTTGAGATTCCGAAAACAAAACGTATTGCGCAATTCATTAGGCGTTTAAGTTTGTTCTCGAAATCTCTCGAGAGTTCACCGTACACCATACAGCCATAGTCGAAGTGGAAGAAAACAAGATAGGAGACTAGGAGTTGACGGGGCTTATATGGAAGGAGATAGCGTTGAGGGTAGAAATGTTAGGATGGTGATAGTGCGACGGGAAATTTGAGAGATGTGTGGTTTCCAGGAGATGATTTGATCAAAAGTAACACCCAGGTTTTTTACGGAAGTATGGAAGGAGATAGGTGAGTTGTTCAGGAGAAGATTGGGAAATACCGGAAAGAATTTGAAGAGTGAGGAAGATACGATCAAAATGGCTTTCGTATTCTCGGCCATGACATTGAGCCTTTTAAGGTTTCCCCAAAAATTTATTATAAATATTTTTTTATTTTAAATTTTTATTTATTAAAATATTAACAATTTATTTTCAGAGACAAACTGCTTCTCACATGAACAATTAAATGTTGCGTGTCCTAGAGTTGGAAAACCAGATAATCTTTAGATCTAAAGAAAGAATGGACAACAAAATGTATTGTATATCCACAAGTATTGTGAAATAAAATTTATTAGAAACATCTTCTTTCTTTTTTAATTATTTTACTAGACAAGTTCTACTAGCTCGTCGTGTTCTCGATTTCATCCTTAAATATCAAAGTTAACTGTAATATAAAAATATGTGTGAAGTCAACTCCGAACAAAAAAAAAAGTTGAATTTATCCGATGAAGTATATATCACTACTGTTATTGCAAAAGATCATAGGTTAATATTTTCAACTTTTATTCTATTTGTGCTTAAGATGACATTTTCTAATCTGTAACTGATATAAGTAGTCTGCTACGATGGAAAATAGCGGAGAGCAATAAAATACGAAATCATAAAGGAACAATTATTTTTCATTCTCTGCTGTAAAACATTCAATTTTTACATATGGTCTTTTGCACTAGATTTTTTTTTAATCACGATTATCTATACGCATGACATGCCTACCACCTCCGAAACATTGACTGCTACTTACGCTGACGAAACAACAATTTTAACAAAAAATCACGATCCCAGACTAGCCTCACTAAATTTACAAAATTGGTACTCACTTTGGAAAATAAGACTTTTTTTTTTTTTTATTTAATGGAATTTACAACTGTATACAAATACAACAAGTAAATATGCGCAAATATAAATAATGGCATGTATAGGCTTGAAGAGTTACTACCCAGTGGTAGCACTCTCTAAATAATTTTAAGTAAGAAGATCACGAGGCCATTCCCTTTTCAGACGCCTAGGAGGATTATCAGGAATCGAGAAAGAAGCAAGAGTGGAAACAAGTGGATTTGGATGGGACTGAAGTTTATCATGAAAGGATAGATATCTGGCTCGAGCTAAATCAGCGACATATGGTACATTAAGGTCTTTATGAATGGTTTTATTTGTGACAAACTATGGAGCATTAAGGATTTTACGGAGGATTTTGGATTGTAAGGATTGGATACGATAGGAATTCGATGGTTTGGTGGAGCCCCAAAGCTCAACTCCGTATGTCCATATAGGTCTTATTATAGTTATGTAGATAAGTCTTCTGTAATTAATTGAAAGTTTGGAGCGTTTGTCTAGTAAGTGTTGGAGCAGTCGGAAACGTCGAGCAGTTTCTTGTCGTTTCAGTCTAGTATGAGGATTCCAAGTAAGACGTTTATCCAAATGGAGTCCTAAGTAGCGGATTTGCTCAACAGGAATAAGTGGAGTATTAGTGAAAGTTACTGTAGGACAAGAAGTCATAGGTTTACGACGGAGGGTAAAGGCAATTTGATGAGATTTGTTGGAATTTATTTTTATTCTCCAATTTTTTCACCATTCTTCAAGGCTTGTGATATGTGATTGAAGAGTTTGGGATGCAATTAAAGGATCGTTATTAACAGATAGCAAACATGTGTCATCGGCGTAAGTGGTGATGACAGTGTCAGGATGGGTTAGGATGTCAGCTGTATAAACTGTGTAGAGGATGGGACGGAAAATAAGATTAAATCATGAGAAATCACAACATATAACATATACACTTCGACAGGACACATGTCCACCAATTTATATCGGCGACAACAAAGTTCCTCAGATAGACACAGTACGTCATCTCGGGCTATATTATTCGACAGAAGGATGACCTGGGGCCCACATGTCAAAATGAAATGAAAGACTTTGAACAAGCGAGTGAAAATACTGTACTCAATGTTTTCCAAATCAAAATTGAAAATCAGATAAAATTTACCTTCTCAACCCCAAATGAATATACGCCTCACAAATTTACGGTTCTGCAAAAAATACGTACTTACAACAACTACAGACATTGCAATCCAAAATTTTACGACTTATAACAGAAGCTCATTGGTATATAAACAACATGACAACCAACTATCGACCAACACATACGTGATCTCTACTCCAGATTTCATCTTAAACTACAAGGACATGACGACGGACTTATTAGCGATATGGCCACAGCTGATATGCCTATCAAGAGACGACTAAAGAGCTGGATGAGAGATCTCCTTTCCTGTATTAAGGACATAAATCAAGACCAGGAAGAAGTGCTGTTGGGTACTATTTTTTCCTCATGTCTAAAATGTCAATTTTCCATATTAGTTATAGCACATCTGCTTATTGTCAAATTCATGACAGGTGTGGATGGAAATATGAAGACAATAAAAAAAGAAAAAAAAAAGCACGATTCATCAAATATGCAATCTGCAAAATTCAGAACTCATTCACATTATTTATTCGATGAACAAAACCCATGTGTTGAGAGATTACTGAATTTTCAAATACGGCTTCTCCCAGAGATCTAATTATCATGTGAAACATTTTAGACCATGTAATATAGATATTTTTTAGCCGATGAAAACGGTGAGGAAGCTATACTGACCTTACTTGGTAGAGGTTTTTTTATTGAACAAAAGTGAGCCACAGTAACATGTGGCCGTGCACAGTTAGTTAAATAATAAAAAAAGAAAATAATTACAACATTCCTATACGTGCTCGGCAAACTGATAAATGAAATTATAAACTTTAAAATAATTACGCTGCCAAGGGGGTCATTTAACTTGTCATTAATCCTCCGCCCTCACCCCGAGGTCCGAGAAGGTATCTATTTCGGAAGTGATATTATGGTAACTGATTTTTTTACTAAGGGTCGAAGCGTAATATTATGAGACCTGACAAAAGCCTTCTGGAATAAACAATATATATAAAGTATAAATATTTGTTTGAATATAACCGGTAGTTTCCAAATCGGTACATCAAATAAAATAAATCAGGTTTATATGTTAAGCATATAATATAATAATAGTTACTAACCTCTAGTCAGCAGTGGCTGTGAACATTTAATCGGCCTCAACATATGATTTAATTGCAATTTATTATCTTTCTTTGTGATAACGGCACAAATTTACATACCTTAGCTAACTTATCCTTTAAAGTAGATGTATACAATGTTATAAATTGTTATGGAGTTAACGTACCTTCAGTCGTCAGTGATCCAGACGTTCAATTTCAATTGGCTTCTCAAAAAAAATTCAAATAATTTTGTCCAAAAATTTGTGGTAATCCACAGTAAAGTCATTTTGATATTTAATTGTTTGGACTACAATAGAATTTTTGTTTATAAAATTGAAAATTTTTATTATAATGTCATATGGTGATATTTAATTAGATTCGGTTACTCATTATTTTTATTCATTAAATATTTCAAAGGGCTGTTAAACAATTATTATGCCTGCTTATTGCAAAAATAAAATAACAAGAAGAAACCGCAGTCAGAGGATTAACGATTTTTTCAAATTTTTGTCTGTCATACTAAATCAATATTTTATTTCATTAAAAATTCGTATTTATGAAACTGAAAACGAATATAACTTTTTTTTTACATACAGCCTTTTAGTTTTTGTAATTTGTGATACATTATAACTCATTTAATATAATAGTTTTTTTCTTACTGGCACAAAAAAAAAAAAAAAAAAAATCCATTGCTATATAATAATCTAAAAATTCGGGCAAAACAAGGGCAAAAATAAATAAAATAAATTTTCATTGAAATTATACAGGGTGTTTCGTAATTGCACGGCACTATTTTAGGTATGTGTTCACTAATACAAAATAAACAAAAAAGTTCATATGAACATATATCTCAAGTACATTTATTAAACAGATATCAAAGGTTAAAGATTTATTATTTATTTACTACATTAAGACTGACTGTACAAAGTCTAACGTGTTTAATAATTAATAACAGGTTTTAATCACCTGACAAACAAGCAATGACAGTAGATGCTCATTTGTTTGTCTAGTTCTGTGTGTTTTAGTGTGAGTGAATACTGTGACACAGTTCAATTTATGATTATCATGGGAGGCAACATAAATTTATTCACTTTTGCAGAACGAACAGACATGTTTTTAACTTATGGTGAGGCACATAGAAACGGTATTGCTCCTGTTAGAAGATATCGTATAAAAATTTCCTAACCAAAGAATACCAAATCGTAAAACGTTTGAGGCCATTGAAAGACGCCTTAGGGATATGGCACGCTAAAACCTATACGGGTAATCGCCATTCGACAAAGATTTCGACGAACTGCAAATGTTGAAGAAGAAATACTCGATGCTGTTCAGTTATCTCCTACTATTAGTACCAGAAGATTCTCACGTCGTTTCGATGTTTCATGTTCGTTTCCTTTTCACGTATCGAGTAGGCAAGATTATAATAAGAGCAGAAATTTCTCCCAGTGGTTAATTCGACACTGCACATGAGATCTTAACTTTCTGAACTGCATTTTGGCTACTGATGAATCATGCTTTACAGGAAACGGGATTCTGAATGTTTGAAATACCCATACCCAAAAAACCTCGTACGACTGCTGTTGGGCATTACCAACATACCTTTTCTTTAAATGTCTGGTGTGGTCTTCTAAGAGACAACATCATCGGCCCCTTCTTTTTGCCACCGAGGCTGTCAGGTATATCTTACTTGCATTTTCTGCAAAATAATCTTCACGAACTCCTGGAAGATATTCCGCTAGGCATTAGGCAAAGGCTGTGGTTTATGCATGACGGTGCTCCTGCTCACTTTTATAATATTGTCACTGATTATTTAAATGCAACTTATGGAGACCGATGGGTTGGTCGAAACGGACCTGTTAAATAGCCACAACGATCTCCGGATTTAACGCCATTAGATTATTTTTTGTGGGGCTGGATGAAGTCTATGGTTTATTCTTCGGCAGTTGGCACGCAAGAAGGGCTAAGAAATCGGATCGGAAGCCACAGTAACTATAAAGCACCATCCTGATGCGATACGAAGAGCCAGAGAAGCATAGATTCGTCGTGCTGAATGTTACATTCAACAAAACGGAGGTCCCTTTAAATAGATATTCTAAATGTCTTACTAATAATAAATAAATAGTAATAATAAATAATAAATCTTTAACCTTTGATATCCGTTTAATAACTGAGTTTGAGATATATGTTAATATGAACTTTTTTGTTTATTTTGTATTAGTGAACACATACCTAAAATAGTGCCGTGCAATTACGAAACATCCTAAATATTCACAATATTACTCAATTCTTCTTCGGTGCATACTATTATTTTCAAGTTAATTTATTATTAGCCATATTTACACCAATTTAAAAAAAATTTGTTGTCACTTAATGACTACTCATCAAAATGACGACGTTTCGGCTCGTCGAGCCATTTTCAAGTCTAAAAAAATTTTTTCATTTACAATCATATATTAAATTTTAACATATTTCAAATTATAAAGATACTTATTATGTACCTAAAATACCCATCATGTACCTGTCATTTTCACTTATGCGAATTGGTGTAAATATGGCTAATAATAAATTAACTTGAAAATCCTAAATATTTTTTTCAAGTGAAAACTTCTTTAGCCGCGTTTTGTACTTTTATGAGGAGAATGAATTAGATTGAACCGTCAGATTTCCGAAGTGTAACGCTCGGGTAAAGTCGGCTGGAGTCGACTAATTGAAGTGTTTTTGAATATGGATGAAAATATCTCAAAAACTCAAAATCGGACCTCCATATTGGTAGTGAGAGAAATGCTCACCATCATTTCATTCTCTCTAGTGTTGCCCAAATCACGGGCGGATCTACGAGGGGGGAGGAGGGCTTTGGGTCTGAAGCCCCTCTCCCCAAAATGGTTAAATATAAACATGGTTTATGGAAAAAAATTATCCCTTTAAGTGTTATTGTACGTATAATTACATTAAAAAGTACTTTGGGAATCACTTAAACACCATTTCATATAAGTAGTTATTTTGTTTCTTTTTTTCCAAAGTAAATATCGATATTTTTATGAAAAAAAAGGCTTTGGGGCTGAAGCCCCCCTCCCAAAATTAAATCCTGGATCCGCTATTGGCCCAAATGCTAGACCAAGACGAGTCTTGCTCTTGTGCATTCAAGTCTTGGTCTTGCGCAAGAATCTCGCTACTGTCTTGCAGCAACCTATTAGCCTATAACTGTAGAGATATTACTGTAATTCTGGAGATAGAGGAAACCTAACTAAGCCTGAAAGAAAAATTGGAAGAGTTAAATGCAAAAGTATATTGGTTATACCAATTCTTTACGTATAGTAATTAAACTAACTAGCAAGAGAAATGTTCATCGTTTCATTCTCTTTGTAATGAGCTTTCATTCAAAATAACAACTCAACACGACACCGTGTTAGAGAAGACGAAAAGGGGGGGGGAAGTGTCGAAAATCAACTGATAACAAATTTTATTGAAGATATGTATTAAAATATCTCAGAAACTAAAATCGGACCTGCATACTGTTAGAAAGGGAATTGTTCAGCATTTCATCCTCTTTGTAATGGGCTATTATTTAAAATTGTCTTTTGGCCATGTTGGTTTATTATAAAATTTTTGAATTGTATTTTTAACCGAGCTAAAGCTAAAAGATTACAGCTAACAAATCATAAATATTATTAAAAAAAAGACATATTTATTATATCACCGGTTGATTATAGATTGTACGACAATTAGTTATTAAACTGTTATTTGCATTGTAAAGTTTACTACAAAGAAATTACCAGATTTTCATTGCTTGCCATAGACAGGTCAAAAGTTTTTACATTAGTTTTAAACGGATAATGTTTCGATTTCACAAAGGGAAAATTCATCAAATTATTCACTATTTTAATTTTTTAAAAGGTTACATGACAATTTTTCGGAATAAACGGACGTTGATACCTAATTATTTATTTATTTTTTTAATTATTTTAATGGAATTTACAACTGTATTACATAGAAAATACAATAAGTAAGTGTGAAATTGGTAACATGACATGTACAACATGAAGAGAAACTACC
The DNA here is from genome assembly GCA_928085145.1 of Nezara viridula. NCBI lineage: Eukaryota > Metazoa > Arthropoda > Insecta > Hemiptera > Pentatomidae > Nezara > Nezara viridula. The sequence continues at coordinate 181,462,476 of OV725079.1, read as the reverse complement.
CATTGGTAGAACTCAAAACCTAATTATTTAAATAAAATATCAGATCTAGAGTTCTTAAACTACAGTAAATATATTTAAGGTTATAAACATATGCTTTATACATCCATGAAATATTTTTATATTTCACTTCTTCTTTCATAAAAGTACAATGAAACAGTTTTTTGAACAATGCCATTGTTTTAAACAATTACCTTGATTAAGTGGATTTTAAATACTTTTTTTCAAACTTAAAAAAAGTTTACATTTAGTTAGTAAATTTCATTTAATTCCCTTGAAAACATGTGATTTCCGTTAAATAATATTAGTTTTCACAAATTATTATTTATAATTGTTCGCCACTCGCTATTACTTTCTACAACTTTTTATATTAGATATTGGTTTTCCTAAAATTCTCCGCTATCCAACTATATATTATACGTATATCTTCTGACGTATATGAAGTACTTCCGGAAATTTATTTTCGGCCTAAATAAACATTTTCCCTTTTTTCTCCATTTTTCAATTATCAAATTCTTTCTAAAGTTATAATTAGCATTTTTTAGTAACTCTTAATAATGAGAGTTGGTTAATTATTTAAAATAAACCAAATTAAAGGTACTTTATAGGTAGACATGTTGAATATTTAAGTATTTAAGTGGCATCAATGAGGATAAGACCTAAATGATATTAAATATCACTTAATTCTACAATGATACACCGAGTTTAATCGAAATCGTTGGAGCTGTTTTAGAGAATATTGTAAAATTGTGTATACCCGTTGATATAAAGTGCCACTCCCGGTTAGTCGATTTTAATGAATTGCTGTCACATCTACGAAATATCAGTTATTAAATACGACTTTTCATTTTTGAGCTAGACTGCTAACATACAGACCATTTTGTGGGACTAGGTTATTTTGACTCAGTGGACCTTAAAGTCTGTATTTCCGTTGAAAACTAAGATTCGAAAATTTTCACGATCGCAAAACTTGCCCTTACTATGTATTACGTATGTAGGTAATTGAAAGTAATAATTATTGAAAACATATTTTTTATAATTACATATATACGAGATAATTTCTTTCGTCGGTGCGAACTTTCCATTTTGGTTGTGAGGACGATGATCCCCCAACCATACCTTCCAAAAAAGTTTCGGAAGTTTATATTATTATGAAAATTATGAATGATATTTAAAATACTCAACATAATGTTACAAAACGAACAATAAAAAAATATTGAATATTGAATAGTTGACAAATGCAATTATAAAGGAATTACGTGGTCCGAGGTGGCGGTCATAAATAGGCTAAATAGCTACAAAACTATTTTATTAAAAGCCAACGTTTCGACCTGATTTTTCAGGTGTTCTTCAGGGCTAGAACGGACAAGATACAAAAATATATAGAGAATTGTGGAAGTTACATAATATTTAGACAAAAAATTATAAACAATGTAAATAAGCTTATTAAAATTATAAACAGTAAGTCCATTAAAATATAAACAGAGTAAGCTAAGTAATAAGATCTTAAACTGAAGTAAATAGATAGTAAAAATTGTTGGAGTGTAATATATAATAATATATGAAAATGTGAATATACTTATACATATTTACAGGAGAGATTGAACGAAAAGAAAAAGGATATAATATGAAATAATAGACATAAAGGGATGTGGAGACAGAAAAGAAAAAAGAAAACCAAAAAATAAATAAATAAGTAAAATACTTCTGCCACTATTTAGCCTATTTATGACCGCCACCTCGGACCATCTCCTTCCTTTTTAATAAAAGAATACTATTTTAAGATATTACCACATTTCTCACAGCAAATTTGAAATATCGAGAATTGAGACCACAACTAATATATAAATTTATTTTCAAATAGATATTACTTTTTTATTGTTCGTTTTCTAACATTATGTTGATTATTTTAAATATCACTCATAATTTTTATTATAATAAAAACTTCCGAAACTTTTTTGGAAGGGATGGTTGGGGGATCATCGTCCTCACAATCAAATCGATAGTTCGATATATCGAACTGTAGTGATAGTAAACTCAAGAAAGTATAAATAAATAAATAAATACAAGCTATTAGCAGAATTTTAAAATAGCAGAAATTACAAGTTAAATCAATTTTACAAATTATTATGACACAATTAATATTTAAAAATGTTTTTTTTTAAAGGTGGGTTTAGACATTTTACATACACCTCAGTTTTTAACTATTAGTCTTTTATAGTTTAAGTTCTATATAAGTTTCATTCAATATTTAGTTGTATTCAGTGATCATCTATCTATAAATAATTAATAAATATCCAGTGTAATTTCATCATTATATGTCAATTAAACTATTTTACTGGCAAAATAGAGAAAAGAACAAAAAAAAAAAAAAAAATCTATGACATAATTATTTAACTTAACTAATACAGACATTAGAGCTAAGCCTTAATTTTTATTGTGAAATATCAAAAACAATAAACAAAAACACTTTCAAACGGGAAAAAAACATTAAATATTTTGTGGTCCTATAGTTCGGGAAATGTCTAAACGCACCTTAAGATAACCTTTGATTGTTTAGAAGAACATTAACTATTAATTAATATGGAGTCTTAATTAATCATTTTAAAGATTATTCCATTGTCATATACATATAAATGAAATTGGTTTATAAAAGATATTAAAGAAACTTACATTTTCTTGAAGAACATCTTTCTGATCTCACTTTCTCTATTCAAAAATATTCACTGAAAATTGTTCTGATTAAACAGAAACGGTTAACTTAATTATAATGAGACAGAAAACTTCTCACACTAACGAGCAGTGAAGAAGTACTAGGGGAAAACTAAATAAACCTGTTACGTTAAAAAAAGTTCACTATTTCGTTACTTTTATGCGTATTAAGTTTTTAATAAATAACTGCTTCATTTTAAAGGGCCGAATAACTCCGATTCAAAAGATCAGGAACATTTTTTTCTGTTCTTAGAAAAAACTAATTGCAAAGACAGGTTAACAGTTTTACCCAACACAAAACTAAATGAGGGAATTTTCCCTCCCAATCTCAAAAGCTGTATTATCAAATATTACTCCTTCCAGATTTGTATAATAATTTATTTGTTAAAAATCGATGATATTTTATTAAGAATGTTAAATATGTTTTATTATATTTCTAATATGTTGATATGATTGTAATAAATCTAGTATATGAGCACAATTATTTATAAAATACTTTGTATTTTTTTTGTTATTATAGTCATTTACACAGTGATATAAAATTTAAATTTTGTAATTTCTTTTATTTTTTTTCAAATAACTATTTTAAATGTACAAAGAAATATATATATCTGTCTTATCATTAACTTCAACTATCATTAATTTTTTTAAGTGAGTTGTTAGCATTGTTTTTATGGCTCAAAACTGTGAAGTAAGTGAAACCTAGTTCTAAATATTTGAACATTTTATTATATTTTATATGAATGAATATTATAATATTTGTTAACTTTCATTTCAGATTACATGATTGTTGATGGCTAATTAGTATTAAAATATAATGAACTAAATAGAAATAAATTTAATTAAGTAATTTTTCAATTAACTCTTGTTCAAACTTCAAATGATTATTTTAAATTTTTCCTATTACTTTAAATTTTCCACATTCACAGGTAATTTTGTTATTCATTCTTTTGATATGTTATCTTTGTTAATTTATGTAAAATAAAATGACATTTATTATTTGGCAATCAATTACTTAACTCAACGCCATAATTCAAAAGTCTGTGCCACATCATTAGTAAAATATATCGTAGATTATGTATATATACAAACACGCGGTTATTATAAATGAATTTACATATATTATCCAAATCTATTCTAAATATCATGGTAATTGTTAAGTTGTCTTGGTGATGGGTTATTTGAAAATATGTTAATCACTCTCAATGAAGGTAACATCAAATTGAAATATTTAGTTTGTCTTTCTAATACTAGAGGTAGTTTCCAGTTCTCAAGTCTAGTTGGCAAGGCATAAAAAAAAAAAAAAAAAATTGACACGTTTTCATAAAAGATACCACAAGCACTTGATTGAATTAAGGTGGCTCATCAGGTGTAATTACAGCTTTAATATATATGTTTTATTACTTTGATATGTACTAATTAAATCATGTAAGCTATTGTTACATGAACTTACTTTAGTAATTACAGAAGTAAAATATATTATTAGAATGAAGGATCAAATACATGTTTATGAAAAGGACTTATTTTCATGTTAGATATTTTCATTTACATGTTTATAATCTGGTGTTGTACACGCATCACACAACTTTTATTTACCATCCTACTTTCAGTAGAAATCAATTTTAAATAAATTTATAAACTGTAGGAATACCAAACCTTATTCAATTAGTCTTATTTTCTTATTCTATTGTTAGGTTACGTTTCCTTTGAAAAGTAAACAATCAGTTTCTGAAATTATATTTATTTTACAAAATTATTTTAAATTATTTCTCATGATAGGTTGAGACAATAAACACACATTCCTCTATTATATAATCTAAAAGCATACATTAATTTTCTATGAAATATTTATGAATTTCCATTCAATCTTGTCGAGGTCTACTCTTGGCACTTTCTAATTGTCACCATTTATTTTGCAATCACTCTGATCCACAGTGAATCTTCCTCTGTATGAATGCTGCAGGCTTTACTATATTAAACTTCTACAATCATCTATTTCCCAGTCTTCGTCTAGACACTCATTTCTTGTTGGTCATCTGTCACTCTCTGTTGGTATCGATGATCTTTCCTTGCTGGCTGGTCACTTTCTGCTACTCTCGATCCTCTTTACTTGCCGGCTGCTTACCTTCTGCCTCTGGCTTTAGCGTTACTATTTAAAATTTACATTACACTATATTACTTAATATTTCAATTCAATTATATGTTTATGATGTGCTTTTATAGATTTCCAATTCCTTCGTAAATATAACTTAAAAAGAAATAAAATACCTCAAGAAAAATTAAAACAAAAATTTTGGGATAAATTAATGTAGTTAAAGCAGGGGTGCCCGGAAGGGGATTTCATCAAATTTCAACAGAGTTATGAATTTTCGGACTAATGGACAAGAGTAGCACATGGAACTGACCCCAGCAAGTATATTTATATATGATCTATGATTTTTTTATTTCTACCTTAGCTTGCTCTGTTTTTAAGAAAGATGAGCAATAAAATATATTAGGAGGAGGGATAGGTTCTTGTGCCCTAGACCTTGGGAGGGGAGATGGGCACCCCTGAGTTAAAGAGAAAAAGGCAAACTTAAAGTATGGTGTCCTTACTGATAGATGGTTGTTGCGGGGGCACTAATTGGATCTTGACTTTCCTAATCTGCCACACATTATTTGGGTTATGGCTTCCAGCAAGCCTAAAGCAAGGCAGACATGGAGAAAATATAGAAACAAAAAATTACAGGAGATTCAGAAATCTTATTATTCCCATTTTTCGAGGAGGTACAATAAAGCTACTGGAGCTGTTACAATAAGATCATTCATTATGAATTTTAAACAATAACAAAAAAAAAGTTTTCAATTTATCAATTTCTTATTTAAACTTTTTTTTTTAGTTTTCTTACATTACAATTTATATTTGACAATCTTCATGACAATAATTTTCTTTTTCTGATACCACTTTCATGATTTTTTATTTTAGGTTGTTTAATTTGAAAGAAAAGTTCAAACTTAAAATGATAAGAAATCTCGATGAATGAAGGAATCGCTGAAAGCAATATTTCAAATTACAAAACTGAGTGTGAGGACTGAACATGATGAATCAACCTACAGAAGCTTAATGGCATTGGAAAAACTTTCTGGGTAAGTTAATTTAAAATTAAATGATTTATTGGCAGTCTTCATCACAGCTGAGAGATTTTAAAGTATATTTAATGAGAGAATCACAGTTATTAATGCATGTGTATCGTTGTTTTCCGTTATTAATTATAACTTTTAAAGTACAATAGAATCATCTTAATCTATCGAATAAATAAATTTGAAGAGAAATATAATTTCCTTCATTGAAATAAGTATCATTTAAGTAAAAGAGAACATCATAGGAATGAATATTTGAAGTAAATATTGAATAAATAAAAAATAAAAAGAATTTTAAGAAGAGTATGTAAATAACATGTTAAAAGTTTAATTTTATATGATTTGTTTTTGGCGGGAATTGGCGAATAGCCTTCCGCTTTTATATCAGGGAACTAGGTTATTTACACTCGTGAATATTAAAACAAATCCCCGGCACTAGATAAAGACTTTTTTGAGGGTGTTTAACTGTTGTTGGGAATTCGGGAATCTAATACCTTTGTGACACTGAGTGATAAGAAACAATAAGAACATATATATATATATATATTATATATATATAATGTGGGACTGAGGAAATACACTTTAAATGAATTGACTCACCTGGTTTGTTATTCTTTAATCGTGAGTCATATAGGACAACTAAATAAAATGACTTTTCACTCCTGTATAATAAAACAATTTATTTTGACAACTGTAATAAATTAATGTACAAAAGTCTTATAACTGTAGGCTTGATATTCTTAGTCTTCAATGTAGTAAGCCTCTCTTGCCAGATGACTTCTTCTCGTCTTCCTGTCCAGGCCTCAAGTGCTCTTCTTGGCGTCCTTCTGCCAGCTGTTGCTAGCTACCTGCTCTGACCTTTTTCCAGTGTCCTTCTTTATCGATTGTTTATCGATATGAGACATTTCCATGAATAATTTGTCCACTGCATAATTGAGTACAATTCATCATGCAACCTCACATTCCTATATATTATATATTACTTCTCATTCCCTCACACAATGTCACATAAAGGAGTAAATACGGGGGGCTGTCTACTACAAGTCGTTGTTGGAAAAGGAGTTGGTTGGGAGTGCGGTCAATATATAATACTATATATTATAATAGTATTTTAATATTAATAATAATATGAATATTATAATAATATATAGTATTATCAAAAAATCAACCTTATAGATACAAGATAAAAACTATCATTGAGAAAGGGTGTTACAGTAGCAAAATCACATAAACCTGTATGTATAGAAAAATTGGACAGCAGAAATTTTTCGAGGTTGCATTTTTTTTCCCTCAACCATATGTTTACTTACTTACTCCATGGCGCTGCAGCCCTACAAGGGCCTGGTCCACCTCCACAATCCGATTCCACTCTTCCCTTTCCTTGGCGAGTCTCCTGTGTATTCTGATTTGCAACTCTCTCCATACCATCTGATCATCTTAATCGTGGACGTCCTCTAACTCTTTCTCCTCCAGGCTTACCATCCAGTCATTGTTTGAGTATCCTTTGCCGGCATCAGCTCTACATGTCCCAGCCACCTCAACTGATTATATTTAACAAAAGAAACCAGCTACCTGACCGGACCTTTTTCCTTCTTTTCGATTGTTTATCGAGATTTTCCAATGAGCAATTTGTCCACTGCACAATTGATTACAAATCACAGTACAACCTCACATTCATATATATTATATATTCCTTCTCATTCCCTCACCCAAGGTCACATAAAGGAGTAAATACCGGGGGATGTCTACTACAGGTTCTTGGACCATTTCTTTCACCTTCTCATTCTTTCTTATTCTCCAGTTGCTGTTCTCGCAGAGGGATCAATATATTCTTCTGAGTACTTCCCTTTCCCAAACTTTTAACGTTTTTTCACTTTCTTTGAAAAGTACCCAAGTCTCACATCCATAAGACACAACCAGCCTAATGACTGTTTTATATAATACAACCTTAGCTCTGTTGGTCAGACCTCTGAATTTTAAGATTTTTTAAGAGTTTAATAAATCCTAATCTATTAGTAATTTCTTCTTGGTGTTCATTCTTTGATGTGACAAGAGCACCCAAATACTTCAACTGGTTTGCTATCCTGAAGGTGTGGCTTCCAAATTTAATCATTTCTTTCATTGTCTCTAGTGGGTTTCTTGTTGATTTCATGTAGGCTTGTAAATAACCTGTTAATGGTTAATTTTAAATAACGTGTTTGCCGGGAATAGGCAATAGCCTTCCGCTTTTATATCGGGGAACTAGGTTATTTACACTCGTGATTATTAAAACAAAACCCCAGCACTGGATACAGACTTTTTGAGGGTGTTTAACTGTTATTGGGAATTCGGGAATCTAATACCTTTTATGACACTGAGTGAGAAGAAACAATAAGAATACATATATGAAATGTGGGACTTAATAAACACACTTTGAATGAATTGACTCACCTGGTTTGTTATTCTTCAATTGAGAGGCATATAGGACAACTAAATAAATAAATGACTTTTCACTTCTGTATAACAAAATGATTTATTTCTACAACTGTAATAAATTGACTCTATTAAAGTGTTATAACTATAGACTTGATCTTCTAAATCTTGTAGTAGGCTCTCTTCCCAGGTATGTCGTTCAGCCTCAATGTCCAGCCTCAAATCCGTCCTCCTCTCTTCTGACAACCTCCTTTCTACCTGTCCCGGCCTAGAATGCCCTCTCCCCTCTCCAGCTTTTGCTACCTGCTGGTACCTTTCGGTACCTCCAACCTTCTCTTCTTCCTTCTTCATCAATTATTTATCGATATGAGACTTTTCAATGAATAATTTGTCTACTGCACAATTGAGTACAATTCATCGTGCAACCTCACATTCCTATATGTTATATATTCCTTCTCATTCCCTCACACAATGTCATATAAAGGGGTAAATATCGGCGGATGTCTACTACAGAGTGTATTTCATCTTTTACAGAGGCTTAACTTTTTTGCAGCATTTTCTTTCTATTCTAACTTAATTTTTTATCACTTCTTTTGTTAGAATATGAGGTGAAAGGAAATCAGGCATCTGCAAAATCTTTAAAATATAATCAAAATCTATTTTCAGCATAAAACATTGTAAGCATATATAGAGGCGATACTTATTTCATGCGCTAAAATATGATTTTTTTGATGCAGGACAGAATCACTTAATTTAAGTGTTAAACTATGGCTGCAGGAGGGTAATGATAATTGTCCGGTTTGTAATTCCTAGAAAAAAAAAGACACGATGCACTTCCTGGGGTCCTGTCATGTCTACAGTGAGAGTAGGGAAAAATATTTTGGTCGTCAGAGATGTTCGCCAAAGGAATTATTTGTCTGTTACGAGAGATGCTAATTGGAAAGCTCGAAGTATTTACTTACAGCAAGTCAAATTGCAAAGAGTCCAGTTAGTCAGTTTGTGAATGATTAGTGGAATGCCATATTTATTTGTTGTAGAAAATATGTTATATTATTTACAGAAAAAAAATTATCTAGTTAGATATTTACTATTCACCATTATAATTTATTGTTTTATTGCTTGTTGGTCAAGTTTTACAAACTTTTAATGCTTACTTAAAAAAAAAAAAAAAATTATTGAAGAAGAATTGAGAACTGGAAAACAATTTTAAAATGTTATTAATAATAATATAAACATATTACTGGTCATTATTTTGCTAAGGATATAAAATGGAACATATATTGTAGAAATATTACACAGACCTCGACAGACGGAATCCATTATCTATGTGTTTTAACATTTATATGAACTAGTGTTCGCCCAGTGGTCGAAATTCGACCATAACCATTAAATTTGAGGAAAACATATAATTAAATAAAAAATAAATTCAATAAATAAAGTGTAAATCACGATTAACAAATCCTCATTTATTAATAAAAACAAAATTTCAATTTCAATTAAAAATTCAATTAAAGCTTAAACTACTAAGTAATACAAAATAGACTCATTAAAAAATATTTAATTTACATTTTAATTTATGTATGTTATTATTATTATGATTAAGCAAGTAAAAAATAAATTTAAATTAGCCATTTCAATTCAGTTTAAATCAATTTGTATGTAGAATTTCTCTGTAAACAATGTTCTTTTTGAATGTTCTGTTATTGTTTAGTACATAGCCTTGCCCATTGCCATTAGAAATATAAATTCCAAAATTTTAAATGAACGTGCTCTACTTGTGCTGCCACATATAATTGTCCATGCGAAATGGGGCATTAGCCATGCGAAATTACTGGGCAACGCAATAATACACAAATTTTTCCAAAACTTTGACCCTGTGATTTGATTATGATCATAGCAAATGCAGCTATTGATAAGAACGTTATTTGAAATTCGAATGGAAGTATTGTGTCAGAAAATATTAAATTAATTCTTGGAATTAAAATTCATTTATTTAAAGTAGCTTCTGTTAGTACTTCACTCTCATTCGTGTTCCATTAACTAATGCTTCTGCTGTATTTAAGTCAATAACGAGTATAACTATAGAATTTACTTTTAAATTTAATTTATGAGATAACATTTCACTAACATTCATTGATATCATCTCTTCAAATCATAGTCCTGATTATTTCATTAAATGCGAAGTTTTGGATTTATCGATAAACCAAAATAACGGAAATCGTCTTTGCAAAAGAAAAAGTACTAAATGTTTATAATGATATATCTCTGCAACAAATAGTCCGATTTCGATGATTTTTTTTATTTTTATTTTGTAGGGAATTCAGAAAGTTTTCAAATATATAATTGGTATTATCAATAAAAATGTGTACTTTTTGAGTTATTCACAAATAAAATACTGAATTAATCATAAAAAATTATGTAGCTTGTTTTTGGGAAAGTATGTTATATACATAAATTATAACTGTTTCATGGTGAAGACTTTAGCCAAGTTGCACTAAATTCATTGCAGCCATATTGTCACTACATTCTAAAGTGAATCAGGTTTTTTTGTCTGACATTTCGAAAGGAGAGGCCTGATGACAATTAAACGTATACAAAAATTATTGCGAAGTTGTATCAAAATTTCAAAGAAATCGGGAAAGAACTTTCGGAGATTAGCTGTTTTGAACAAACTACTATTTATATTTTTATTTACATACACTATTTCATATTTTTATTTATTGATATCACTAAAGCTCTTCCCAAAGAAAGAAACAAGCAGTAATATTAAACAAGTTGCCTCGTGCGAATAATTTGCATAATATATTGGTCAGTGAACAAATGACAAAATAATATAGAAATAAGTTAATGCAATGTATTAGCAGATAAAGGAATTAATATTATTTTTCTCAGTCAAATTACAATAGTTCATTCATAATAACAAACCAAAATGTGTAAAAGTTATTGTTTATATTTGCTAATAATGGCCAGATTTAGATGATTTTTTTTTTTTGGTTTTTGGTTTTATATGGGTAGCTCAGTGGTAGGGCACTAAGCTTCTAATGATCAAGGTCTCAGGTTCGAATAAGGCTCAGGGAAGAAAAAATATTTATTGTTTCATTGGCCGTGGGGTAGGGAGACCCTCCTGGGGCACACACAGCCTCTAAAAAGCAGGTAGTCTCAATTAAAATAATTAACTAAGGGGGAAAACCTGGCGGTTGAGCGTGATCCTGGCCCGATCCCCTCCCTGCACAACCGTTGGCCTTGAAACAGTACTTTTCCTAAATAGTACTGAACCAAAGATCCTTCACGGGTTGTAGTGGTACAGGTTTTTTTTTTTAGGGAAATCCATGATAAATTGCATACTTTTTGAGTTATGCGCAATTAAAGTTTTTTTCCTTAATTTTTTTCCTTGAAATTTTGAGGGGAGAATATGTCTATTGTTCTCATCTAAAGGAGAAGATAATCTTCAAAATTATGAATTAATCATTGGAATTAAACTTTTGAAATTGGGAAAAAAAATTAATTATATTATTAATTTAATTCATTTTGGAAAATATTCCCACTATCTAAAAAACTAGTGTGGGAAATGAAAAAAAGTGCTCCTATTCTATAAGATGTTTTCATAATGAAAGCATAGTTCTAGATCATGGTTCAGACAGCAGTTTAAACAGGAATACCAGACTAGACTGGTGGCCGTCTTTCATGAATAACTATATAAAGACTCGCTATATTAACAATCGTTAACAACTATATTGAAGTTGATTTCAAATTTGGTTTGATGGGTATATATTACCTTCATAAAAAATAAAATAAAATATAAACACATTTTATTTTATGAATTCCTTATTATTATTTTTTTTTTTTAAGTAAGACCTCCCTGACCAGATATTGTGCTGAATGCTACTTAAATTCAACTTTTGCTAGGGTCACTTTTACTCTTTCTTAAGGAAGTTGTTGATTTTTTTTTTGACCAAAAATTGATTTTTCTAAAACAATTGAAGAATTTTTCTTGAACAGAATTTTTCTTCTCGTTTTCAAAATTGGTTATATTATGCTTGGAAAGCTGATTCATGTAAGGAGATGTTGTTACATGACTTGCAAAATATAAATTTGTATTCTGAATATTTTCCTCTCTTTTTGATGTTGAATTTTCATTAGATAAACTGCCATTAATAATGGAATCTTGTACTGTATGAGTTGTTTGCATTTGATTCTTTTTTAGGTTCATTATGAGGCTTGATTTTTCTTTTTCTTCACTTATAATCCTGAAATTTTCATCTTTTAAACTGCTTGATGGAGTTGTTAAGATGGATTGTAGGTTATGGCTTGAGTTATCTAAGCTGCAATTGGAAGAAAAAAATTGTTTGTTTAGTTTTTCTTTATCAGATACTTCTTTTTTAAATGTTTTGATAATATTGTCTATATAACAGCTGGGAATTATATCTTGTCGGCTGAGGTTGCCTTCAGGTCCTAATTGAAATAGTAACTCATTTTTTGAATGTGTTGGTTCTCTTTTATCAATTAACGTAAGCGACTGTTGACTCTTTGTGATTAAAGCTTCTTCCTCGTCATTTTTTTCTACCTTTTTCGTTTTTTGATTTGGTTTCATTAACAGTAGCAGTTCTTCATATGTATTAACTCTCATAATTTTATTGATCATTTCGTCAGTACGTTTTTCAATTTCAGAATACGTCGTGTCCATATCTATGATGCTATGTTTGCTTTTAGATATTAAATGGTATTGTAAGTCATCATCAAGATATTTAGGTTTTTTTGATTCTATTGGGAAATTATTATTGGAACCTCTACTTGAACCTAGACAATTTGTTTCACTGTGTTTAAAAAAGCAATCGTCAATATCTTCTTTTCTTCCCATATTTTTTTTTTGAGGATTGCTACTTGTATTGCCTGATGTTTCTTCTAAACCAAATTTCAAACCATGCTCCGAAATTTCTTTATCATGCATTGTTATTGTATTACTTGTGGTTGCTGCTAGTGAGTTTATATATTCTGAAAGAGTATTGAAATATTTTTGACCAGCATGTGTTGGTACAAATGATGAATCAATATTTTTTTCTTCATCTTCGCTATTATTTAATGGCATTTTGTATTTAGATTCTCCTCTAATGGCTTTTTGAATATTATCGTCAGAAGCTTGAATGTTTCCATTGTTAAATAAATCTTTAACTGTCTTAGCTTCCATCAAATTATTCGAGTAAGTAAAATTCTCATTATTCAAAATTGATATGTTTGGTTCCTGAGAAACTTTTGGAAGTTGAACTTTTGTTTCAATGTTTAGTACTCCATAATTTTTTGATTGTTTTCCATGTAAAACATCAACCAGCGAGTGAATTTTGGCTGCATTATCTATTTCGTTTTCATCTGTTGATAATTTATTTTCTTTTTCCCATGTTTTAGGTAAAGTATTAGTGATCAAATTTTCAAAGTCAGGTGAAATATTATTTCTAGTGAAAATGTTTTTTTCAATTTGTTCTGAGCTATCTAATATGGTCTCTTGATTTTCTCGTGATTTTTTTAGAACTACGAATTTGACATTTATGTTATTTGAAAACTGATTATCATTTTCACCAGCTTGCAATTTTATCTTTGTTTGATTCTTAAATTGATAGTCATTTAAATTATTATTTATACTATGTTGCAATCCCATTATTTCATCTGGAAGCTGATGATCATTTCTTAAATTATTTAAATTACTTTTCTCTTCATTTTGTAGTTTTAATACCGTTTGCTCTGGAAACTGATGCTCATTAATTATATCATTCAAATTACCTTCTATAGCATCTGTTAGTTGTATAAAATCGGCGGTATTGGAATTTTCATTTACTTTTATCGAATCACAATTCGAAGAATTATCTGAGGCGACACTTCTTTTTGATGGAGTCATTAATACCTTTGAACTGTCCAAAGACCAGTTCTTCTTTATATTTTGGTAAAACTCATCTGACTCGCTTGTTAAATTTTCTAGTGAAATAAATGTCATGGAATTTGGACCAGTATATATTGATGTATTAGGATAAATTATATTATTGCTCGGTAATCCAATTAAATCAGAAAAAATGCCCTCTGTGTTCAATATGTTATTTAAATCAGGTTTAATCAATTTATCTGTGTTTAATGTTTCTGATTTTTTTATATCATGACTGCTAAAATATTCTTCATTATTGTTTTTATTTTCTGATTCATTATTATTTGGAAATTCGTTTAAATCATTAGGAAAAATGCTTCCACTATTTTGTTTATTATTTAAATCTGATTCCGTCAAGTTATCTTGAATATTTTTTAATATTTCTGATTCTGTTATAAATGGGCTGTGGACATATTCTTTATTTCGATTTGTATTGTCCGAGGAAAATTGTGATTCAAATAATTTTTTTTCTTTTTCATCGTTAGACACATCAATTATAGAATTAGGAAAAATTGTTTCACTAATTGATACATTATTTAAGTTTGATTTCATCAAGTTGTTGGAAATATTTTTTAAAGCTTCTGAATCTGTTGTAAATTGTCTGTGGATGTATTCTTTATTTTGTTTGGTATCGTCTGATGCAATTAGTGATTCAAATACTTTTTTTTCTCCTTCATCGTCATTAGGGAATTCAATTTTAGAATTAAGAAAAATTCTTTCACTAGTTGATATATAATTTAAATTCGATTTCATCGAGTTCTCTGGAATATTTTTTAAAGCTTCTGAATCTATTGTAAATTGACTGCGGATGTATTCTTTATTTTGTTTGGTATCGTCTGATGCAATTAGTGATTCAAATACTTTTTTTTCTCCTTCATCGTCATTAGGGAATTCAATTATAGAATTAAGAAAAATTCTTTCACTAGTTGATATATAATTTAAATTTGATTTCATCGAGTTCTCTGGAATATTTTTTGATACTTCTGTTTCTGTTGTAAATTTACTGCTAACATATTCTTTATTTCGGTTTGTATTATCTGTTGAAATTTGTGATTTAAATAATTTGTTTTCTCCTTCATTATTTGGAAATTGAATTTCGGTATTAAGAAAAATACTCTCACTATTTGATATAATTTTTAAATCTGATTTCAACAATTCTTCTGGAATATTTTTTAAAGGTTCGGATTCTGTCGTATATTGACTGATGATATAATTTTTATTTTGGTTTGCATAATCCGATGATGCATGCGATTTAAACGCATTATTTTCTTCTTCAATATTGCTGTGATATTCAATTAAATTATGGGGGAAAAGGCTTTTCCTAGTTCTGTCTGAAGTCATCATATCATCAATACCATATTTTAATCTATTCGATCTTGTGCTAGATTCGATGCGAAGGAAATATTCTTCGTTTTCTTTTGAATGGTCAAATGAAGGAAGTGATTTCTTCTCTTTCTGGATTGGATCATATTTGGATTTATGATTGGTTGAAGAATTGCCCTTTGAATTTTCTTCCTTTGATTTGATCCTATAAAGTGGTTTATTTATGGTTGATTGTTTACTGGCTACCCTTGGAGCTGTACCAGCAACTTGGGATTTTCTTTTGTTTTTTGATGTACTATTTTGATTTTTCCTTCTGAAACAATTATTTTCACATTTATTGAAAACCAATTCTTTATATTATTTTGAGTAATTTTTTTTAATTGTTTAAAAAATAACTAATGTTATATATATTGTAAGGTTATGTTCCCTTTGAAAAGTAAACAAAACAGAGTCTGAATCAAATAATATTTATTTTAATCAATAATCAATTCTCAGGTTGGGTTGAGACAACAAACACACATCCTCAATTATACAATATAAAATCATACATTTATTGTACATAACATTTATAAATTTCCATTTCGCGGTCTACTCTTGGTGTGCTTTCGAACTGTCACTATATATTTTTCACTTACCCTGTTGTGCAGTGAATCTTCCTCTGTATTGTTGCATTCAACTTCTTTCAATCTTCTAATCTTCCTTTGTTGACACTAACTTATTTTTAACTAACATTTTCTTTTCTCTATCCTCTTTTCTAGCCGGCTGGCTACCTTCTGCCTCCATCCGCCTCTTCTTCTCATACCATCTGTTATTCTTTGTTCATTACTGACAATAATTCACGACGTCACTACCTTCGCGCCACTATTCAATATCATTATGTAATATTTACATTACATATATTGTAACATCTGTCTTATATTTCACAAAGAATAATAACATAACCTCGGAAGCTCACTTCTTACCATTGGGATACTTCCAAAATAAATAAGAGGTTGTTTAATAATAAACAAAATTATAACAGGATTAATATATTTATTTATCTCAGGTGTAGGTTACTGAAAATCAAATCAAAACAATCAGACAAACTAACATTAACTATACTAAATATTTTGATTTTAAAATATGGATTGGCAACTAACTTTTTTTCTATATACACTGTTTCTTCCTTTGTTGCACTAAATTCATTTGTCTTCAAATGCTTTCCAATGTTCTGTCAAACACAACTTCCAAAATGGTAATACTATTACTGGGTTTTTCCCACTGCAGCCAGGATCACTTCTCCTATCCTCTCTTCATTCCAGTCACACAACAAATGCTTGCCAAAACAAAAGCTTTTGTCCCTCTCCTCGTTGGAATTTTCCTTCTTGGGAAACTACAGAGCAGCCATTTTCTTTTTCCTTCACTAGTAGAACTAGATTAGCTTGCCTTTTAATTGTTCAACATTAGTTTATTTAAACCTTTTTACTCACTTCCAATAAAGGTGTAAATTACAATATATATATATTTGTATGTATATATATATATATATATATATATATATATATATATATATATATATATATATATATATTATATATATATATATATATATATATATATATATATATATATATATATATATATATATATATAGTAACGTTCCCTTTGTCAACAAAAATCAAAACAAACGAGTTCCTTTTTTAATATACTATTTATTTTACACATATAACATAATCTCAAGTTGGGTTCTGACAACTGAACACTCATTCACATTTAATAAATACAATGTACACTAATTACTAAATACATATAAAGAAACGAGATACATACATTAAGAAATTATACATTCAAAAACCTTTATTGTCCCAGTCTAAACTTTGTGGTTCTTTCTATTTTCTCAGCTTGCTGGCTTCTCTCTTGACAGCTTGTCACATCTTCCCTTGGCCACTAGCACCTTCCCTCTTGGCGGCCTGTCGCAGTCTCTGTCACATGAGCTTGCTTCCCCCACTTCTTCCCTGTAGTTCATGTTCTTGCCACTTTCGCTATTTATATTTATATACCGTGTAATGTTGACATTACAATATATATATATATATATATATATATATATATATATATATATATAATATATATATATATATATATATATATATATATATATTTGAAAATATTCGGAAGTATATTTGAATATGCTCCAATTTTTATATAAATGCAGTAAAAAATATATTGTAAAAATGGCAAAATATATATACTGCTCAAAAATGAATAGGAATATTATTAGTTATGTTATTTTAGTTGCTTATTTTTCCCAAAATTTTTATTTTATTTTTATCATAAAATATATTGAGAATTAATATAAATAAGATTGTATTTGATCTTAGAAAATTTTATAAAAGATGTCTACAAAAAAAAAATAAATCAAAGGTTTATGTGATCTTGTTTTTATAATTGCGAATTTTAAAATTTAATAATTTGTGTAATAGCCTCAGTTGTGCACGACCTCTCTGCAACTATTGTGCATACTGTTTATAATATTGTCACTGATTTCACAGGAATTTCATACCATAAACCATAATACCATGGTAATATTGCTAAAGGTTATTGAGCTGCAAATGGTAATCAATACGCCTTCTCTGCAGCGCATCCCACATATGCTCATGGAGATTGAGATGTGAAGACAATATGGAAAGGAGTAGATGTGAAATCTCCAGATTTTCTAGATAGTGAAGAAACAACTTTTCCTCTTGCGTATTGTCGTCAAGAAAATGGAAATATGTCACTCTGCTTTGAGGAATGTACTCCTCTATAATTCCTCGAACATAAGAACAGCAATGAGATTATCTTCTACACTATGGAGTAGAGTCCGCCCTCCTGAGTAAATTGCACTTCTAGACTGCAAGGAAGAACAAACTGTGACAGAATACCTATCCGCCCCATAAAACCCATTACGGTCACTTTAAATAAAGAAACTCAACTTTTGAAATGAAATGAAAAAATAATTTTATTCTGGGACTACTGTCCCCTAAGAATAATAACAGAGTTACAAATTTATGTATCTTAGTCTGACATAGTAAAAATACACACTAATTTATTGTTAATTGTTATTTCAATTGAAATTAAACATTGTATAGATGCAAGTAATTTTACATGTTAGGGGAAGTTTGAATGTGGAGTAGGTGTTGGAACAGGAGTTGTTTGAAGAAATTTGTGGATGAGAATTGACGCATGGAGGTAGGAAGTGAGTTCCATAAGGAAGCAGCACGAATGACGAAGGATTTGCTGAAGGAGGAACTTTTATGGGAGGGAATATATAAGTCTATAGGTTGAGACCTAGTATTGAGATATTGGATAGAGGAACGCAGAGTAAGGAGTTCCAGGATGTAGGGAGGGTTTTTGGTTCTAAAGACTTGGAAAAGGAAAACGCCAAGAAGGAATTGTCGTAGGGAAATAGGATAAAGCCACTTCAACTCAGTGTACCATAGTGAAACATGTGAACGCCAGGGGATCCCGAAAATGTATCTTATGAAACAATTCATGAGTCTTTTTAGTCTCATTTCCAGCCTGGCAGATAGCCCTCCATACACCAAGCAGCCGTCGAAGTGGGGAAATACAAGGGAGGTTACAAGGAGCTGTCTGGTTTTTAGAGGAATACAATCACGGAATCTTAGGAGTTGTTTAAGGGCAGTTATGGATTTTCGGGTAATCTGGGAGATATGATTATCCCAGGAGAGGTTCTGGTCAAAGGTTACTCCTAGGTTTTTGACTGTAGGGAAAAAATGGATGGGATGGTTCTTGAGGTAAAGTAGAGGAAAGTAAGGAAGGGAGCTGATGAGATCTCTGGACCCGATGATAATAGCCTTGGTTTTATCTGCATTCAGCTTTCATTCATTTATTTCTGCCCATCTGTTGATGCAGTCGATGTTCTCTTGTAGCCTCCGGGCAGCGGGTGTTTTTAGAGGTGCCTGACGATTGAGGAAATCGAGGAGGTTGGAGGAAAGGCATTCAACCATATCATCGATGGATGGGAGAGAATAAAACTCAACTTTTCTGTATAAAAACAACATCCTCATTAAAGCACTCGCTGCACCATGATCTACGGAGTTGTTGGGGACACACTGTTGCTGCAGGTCGTCTTAAAGGGGCATAGGATGTTAGGTCAACTTTCCAAAAATTATTACAAATAGTTGGGGCTTGGTAAGAACATTGAACACCTTATTTAGTCTCTGTATGGCATTATGAAAAAGGTTGCTTCTTGCAGTAATAATTCCGTCATTCCTTGGTGCCGTAATATGCTGAAATCCGCTAACTGGTACTTCTAGTTTTTCTGAATCTGGTTAAAATTCAGGATACCACAATATCGGAGATGCCTGCTGCATCGACAATAACTTGCCAGTGCCCTTGATCGCTCATTCTCACGATAATATTGCGAAAACCTGGTTCAATATTATGTCTTTCCTTTGTTAAACAGAATATTACTGTAAAAAACAACTTTTGCTTTACAAAAAGAGTATTATTCATGTTGACTATTCTTTAGTTAATAATTTATTGAAAATAAAGAATACCTGTTGTTTACTTTTTATGTTTACCAACAAATAAGAGAATCCCTAATGAACAAAAAAAAAGTGTATTTTAATAAAATAAGTATAAAATAGAAATGTCACTATTCATTTTTGAGTAGTATTTATATAAAACAGTACTTGTTCAACATAATACAATGAGAAATCATAATTTGACTGTGATAACTTAAAAAATAGAAAAATTCTGGAGCTATTTTTATTACAAAATATGCACAGAATAAAGTGAACTTTAAGACAGATGCAATAAATATAAAAAGCCATTATACAGACATAATAAATAAATAAAATATTAAATGAAAATAAAAGATTCATATAAGCATACAATTGAGTCTTATTTTTCATAAAATAAAAAGAAATATCATAAATTATTAATAAAATAGATAAATATGTGATTAGGAAAATAAAATACTGAAAATAGTACAGAAGCTCTTTTATAGGTTTGTTAAATTAGATATAAAACCAATGTGTGTTTCCCAGAATAAATATAAATGGGTACAAATTAATAGAGATATATTTATTTTATTTGTTTTTATTAAAATACTTCATTTTTTTTTTGTATATATATATATATATATATATATATATATATATATATATATATATATATATATATATATATATATATATATAGAGAGAGAGAGAGAGAGAGAGAGAGAGAGATTGAGAGGGGGAGAGTCCTATTCTGGAAAACACACATTGGTTCTCAGTATATAACATGTATGTATTTTATTTATTAAATATGACTAGATTTTTAAAATGATTTCTACTTCTGGGATAAACCAAAAGCATTGTACCATATTTATTAAAAGTAATCGTTAAAAGTATTTTTTTAAATTTTATCTAGGTTACATTTTTTGAATTCATATTTATTTATTGTTAATGATTAATTTTGTTAAATTATTTTCTTAGAATGGAACAGGGTTGTATTGGAGGAGATCTCCGAAAGACCAGTTTCTAAATGTTATACTGATTAATTGACATTTTATAGAGTCAGGGATGCCCATCCCCTCCCCAAGGCTGATGGCGCATGCCCCTCTCCCCCCCCCCAAAAAAATATTATTGCCCCCTTCACTTATATAATTAATATGAGATGTATTATCAATGTTAGTTCGATAATAGATAGTAGATATAACATTGGTTTATTTCTCGAGAATATTAAAGGCACAATACATTAGGCAATTAAAATCAATAAGTAACGTCAGTAGTATTTAAAGGAGACAGCGGCTCCCCCCTGCCCTCCTCTGCGTATGCCCATACCATGAATTTTTTTAAAAATATTTTTTCCTTTTAAATAAGAATTTCATCTGAAATAATTGCAAGAGCTTTGTCAAATATTTTTTTATTTGTTGCTACTTTATTTTAAAATGTTTCCGTGTCCTATAGCCAAAGACAAGGCATTAGTTTTATTTATTTTACACACACAGTAAAGGTACCGCATACCGATATTTCAAACAAGCGGTACCCTTTTTTTTTTTTTATTTATTTCTTGGTTTTATGTTCTCTTAAAATTGAAAACTTAATGTGCGCTCCGTCCTAAAAATTCTGATGGCACAATTTGCGCCATACAACCCTCCTGTGGGCACCCTTGTATAGAGTTCTTTTTATCTTACAAAAATACAAATAAAATATAGAATATAAATGGTAACATGGCAATATATTGCAACTCTTAATTTAAAAAAAAATAATTTGTTTTTCAATTTAATGTTAATCTACCGTGCATAATAACTGGTAAGCAGAAATATATAGAGTTAGAATATTTGTTATCTCAATATATATATATATATAAATATGAATTTTAAAAAGTTTCATATATAGAAGTATAGTTTTTCTAGAAGATAAAACTTAATTTTCTTGCTATCCAAAACTTGGATTATTGGATGAATACCAATATTTGAATGGTTTGTTCTTTTTTATTTGTTTAATGGGAAACAGATTTTTAACAGGATTGTAGGCTTGAAATATAAAATCTTATTGGATTTTTTTTTGCAATTCCGCAATAAAATACTTTTTTTTTCTTCCAATTTTGAACAAAAAGTTTATATTAATTTTAATTCTACCAAGACTTAGAGGATACTCCCCATTAGTAAATATATGGCAGCATAGTATGGAACAGTTTTTATTTTTTGTTCTGTCTATTTTGGTTAAAAAAGTAAATTATTTGTAATAAATTCTATAAAAAATAAAATAATCCATCATTTATCTTGAAAAAAAAAAAGAAAAGCGAGTTTACCAGATGTGCTCATTCTCTCCCTCTCAATGGCAGATGAACCTATCGTCCCACTCCCAAGATATTTTATTGTTCACCTTTTCTTAAAAACAGAGCAAGGGAAGGTAGAATTAGATCATATACAAATGTGCCCTCCTCAAAAATTCAAAAATACACCAAAATATGCTCCGCTGCAAAACTTTTGAAGGCAGAAGTTGCTTGATCAAACCCTCTCTTGGGCACCCCTGAACCTTACAAAAAACGTGACGCCTTTCTGAATGTCAAATGCACTTTTTCAGAATGATATGGGCGTTTTAAAAATCTATCTATTCAATAATGGACTGTGACATTCATGAGATTTTATTTTATTATAATTACATTTAAAAAATATCTGGTGTGTCCACTCACACGACTTTCCTACCTATTTCAGAAAAGTTTTTATATCTTTACATATGTTCATGAAGAAACAAAAAAAATTGAACTACATACATTTTCCTGAAAATTGATCAAAAATAAGATTTGAGTACGATTTATTTGATAAACTAAAGCAATGTAAATTGGCTTAAGGTAGATCAGTGTAAAATTTTAATACTTCCTAATATTTCTGATCAAAAACTTTTTGCCATAGCTTAGTATTGTCAAACAATAATTTCTGTTAAAAGTAGAGGATTAAAAGTAGAATAGTGAAGATTTTATGATGAAGGCAACAGATTTTTTTACTTTCACTTACCTCAACCGACGATACGGCCAACTATACCGACTACTAAGCAGAAAACTTTACATTGAAAACAAGCTACTGATCTACAAGACAATACTGAAACCTATTTGGACTTACGGACTGTGGGGATGAGCAAAATTTTCTAACATCAAGCGCATCCAATCCTTCCAGTCTAAAGTCCTTCGAACAATAGTCGATGCTCTTTTCTATGTAACCAACAAAACCCTACATCATGACCTCAACATCCCATTTGTCCTAGACCTTATCTCAGAAAAATTCTCCAAATTTCACCAGAACCTTACTTACCACCCAAATCCTCTTGCACAATAATCCTATAATCCTCCAAGAAGGTTGAAACGGCAGTGGCCTCGCGACCTTTTGTAGATTGTATAAATTGGACTTCTGGGAATGGCCAGATTCTTCACTCAAGACATAAGTGTATGTGGCTAAAGTGCTCTCGACCAATCTCCGCTGGCTTTAGTACCAGTGACGCGGTTAGGAGAGTAGCGCAGGGTTCTCCTGGAGTTCCCTCGCCTGATTGTATATAGGTATGCATGTGTTTTTTTTTTCTTAGTTTTCATTTTCTTATTTTTTCTTTATTTTATTTTATTGTCTATTGTATATACTTTTGATTATTATTTTGTTCTATTTATTTTATTTTTTTGTACATATAGTGTGTATGTCATCCTACCTCACTATAACCAATGTCCAACAGACAGATTGTTATAATACTCAATAAATAAATTTAAAAAAAAAAAGAAAAAAAAACTTTCACTTAGTCATCTTTATTCTCTCATTCACCCCTTTCTGGCACCCCTTTCTAAAAAATATGTAAAAAATAGAATAAGCTGTTTCATCGCTAATACTGGTTCGATTCCGATGATTTTTTTTGTTGTTGTTTTGCTGGCAATTTAATTACCTTTCAAAAGTTGTATTATAAATTTTACCGTATAATATATCCTTAGGGAGTTAGGCCCTATAACATTTTTCTTTTCAGTATAACTTTTTTCCTGAATCTTTTCGGAAATTTAGTCTATATACGAAAATTGAAAGAACAATGATTAGAACATTATAGGAAAGTTTCATCAAAATCGTTATAGTCGTTTTTGCGCAATAGTCTATAAAAAGACATGTTTTTCATTTATTGCGCACAAGCTATTGCGCATGGAGCACCGAATTTCTGTCTCAGGCATCAGTAGTCAAAACCCTACAAAATAAAAAAAGAAGCAACAAAATCGGTTCAGTAGTTTCTGAGAAAATCTTGGCACAGACAGATAGACAGACAGACAGACCAATGGCTAAAAATGTGTTTTTCGAACTCAGGGGGCTGTGAAACGTATAGATCCGTCGAAAACCGCATATCGGAAATTTGACCCGATTGCAATACTTTCCTTACCTAGTATTGGTAGGAAAGTAAAAAAAATGGTTATTTTGCTATAAGTTTATTGCAATTTTAAACTAGCAAAAAAGATGAACCAAAGAGATTTATCAGAATTTTGAAAAGTTTGTTTTATTAGCGACAAGCACGGAACGTACTTTGCTATTTTTAAAGGGGACTTACATATAATTCACTTTTGAAAAAAAAGGAGAAAATTTATAAATATTATTTATTTATAAAAAATATGTATACATTACCTTTTACGTATATTTTTCGATTTATCGATCGAAAGTTTATCATTATTATTCAATGGTTTCCACAGTCCAATTCGTGCATTTCCAACACCTTCGCAAGTCCCGCAAAACAATACTGGTTCAAATTTTATCTCTCCATTCCATATCCTCCCTTTATGTAGTGATTGCTATAAGTCATAACCATCATAAGTGTTATGTAGTTAACATTAAAAAAAAAAAAGAATGTATATATATATTAGTAACTAAGAAAACATATCTTGATTGTATATACATATCTATATATAAAATAGTGCTTCAAGTATCAATATTAAATTTTAAATATCTCTTAAAAAAAATGAAATATGTAATTAAAAAATGTGATGCGGTGCGCGCATCACACAACTTTCACTTAACACCCTCTTCGTAGCAGAAATAAGTATTTTCAGCCAAAGGGAAAATGAAAGTAAAAATTATAGACGCCGTATTTATTTATATTTCATTGTGGGTATTTTCATTTGTTTAATTACCCATATATAAATGCAAATTTTAATATTTATATCGCTGTAATATATACAATTAAATATTAAATAATACTAAAGATAGCATTTATGAAAAACGCATATGTATCGTTTGATGAACGCAGTTGTGTGAGATTTGTAATTGGTGCCCGGAAATACTACCATGTCTCTCACCACTACACTGAGTTAAGAGTGGCTCTTCTCCTCCATTGGAAGACATTTCCTAGGTACGTTCCTCTATCATATCATCAAACAATCATCGTCCTTCCTACAACCTTCTCCAATTCAAGTCGTCAGTCCACTCCCTCTCTACAAGATCTCGACCTTCTGACCTTTCATTCCTTCTCACAGATCTGCCTCGTTCCAAAACTCCTTTATTGCTCGCTCTGTTAATTTTTGGAATTCCCTCCCTATCAGAATCCGACATTCTTTATCCCTATCTACATTCAAAACCCTCCTATTCCAATTCCTGTTCCAAAAACAGTCATATACCAGCTAACCTTTTATGTAAAATTAAATATCATTTATAATGATATATTCACATATAGCTCATAACTTAAATACTTATTATTGATTCGACTTTCTTTTTTTTTTTCAACAGAAACACAGATTTTACTGTTAAGAAGAATTCACATTTATATTTTTTTTTTTCTAAAAGGGTTTATTTATATTTTACCATTGTACATAGTTCTAAGTATCTTAGTATGGTTTCGAGAGTTTTGTATATAGATTATTTTATTTCATTTTGTATATAGTATGTATAACTAATATATATATATATATTTTTTTTTTTACTGATTTATCTTTATCTTTACTTTTTATGTTTGTTTTTATCTGGGCAGATATAAAATTTTAATTTCTGTACTTTTTTGTTATTCTGAAGGGACTTCGTCCCAGAATAAAATTATTTTCTATTCTATTCTATATGTACATAATATTGTCGGAGTCCGTTATGTATTGGTTATGCTCATGTTACGTAACAATGGAAGCTAGTTCAAATCTTTCGGAAGAGCTCGGGCGAGCTCGTATTCCTTCGGTTCCTTCACCTTATCTTCTTATCTTATCTTCTTATATATTATTTCTCAAATATATATCCCTTTTCCGACTCTCAGGAATGATGAATTTTGACGAATGAGGTATCAACAGAAAGAGAATATCAGGCAGAGTGCGCGAATCGTAATTTTGATTCCTAATTTCATACCTGGACTTAAATAAAAGTTTTTTTTTATTCTTTATTTATATTATATTTACAACTGTATACAAAAAATACATCTGGTAAATTCGCACATTGGTATAAAGACATGGAATACATGTTGAGAAACTACCCATTGGTAGCACTCTAATAATATGTCTATATTAGAAGATCACGTGACCATCTTCTTTTCAGACGCCTCGGAGGGTTATCAGGAATCGAATAGGAAGCAAGGTTAGAGACAAGAGGGTTGGGATGGTTATGAAGTTTATTATGAAAAGACAGATATCTGGATTGGGCCAAATCTCATACATAAGGAACATTAAGGTCATTATGGATAATTTTATTTGTAACAAAGTAAGGAGCATTGAGGATTTTACGAAGGATTTTGGATTGTAAGGATTGTATGCGAGAGGAATTTGAAGGTTTGGTGGAGCCTCATAGCTCAACTCCGTAAGTCCAAATAGGCCTTATTATAGTCATGTAAATCAGTCTTTTATAATTGATTGGAAGGTTAGAGCGTTTGTCTAGTAAGTGTTGAAGTAGTCGGAAACGTCGAGCTGTTTCTTGTCGTTTCAGTCTGGTATGAGGATTCCAAGTTAGACGTTTGTCCAGATGGAGTCCTAGGTAACGGATTTGTTCAACAGGAATAAGTGAGGTGTTGTTAAAGGATACTGAAGGACAGGAAGTCATTGGCTTACGACGAAGGGTGAAGGTAATTTGATGGGATTTATTGGAATTTATTTTAATTCTCCAGTTTTGACACCATTCTTCAAGGTTTGTGATGTGTGATTGAAGGGTTTGGGATGCAATAGATGGGTCGTTATTAACTGATAGGATACATGTGTCAGCATATGTGGCGATGACAGTGTTGGGATGTCAGCTGTATAAACTGTGTAAAGGATAGGACCTAGGATACTACCTTGAGGAACACCTGCAGACTGGGGAAAACGGGATGTATAGACATTGTTGTGATTTACTTTAAAGTATCTATCAGTAAGGTAGGAACGGATAATGAGAAAGTATGTAGATGGTAGGAATTTTCGGAGTTTGTACAGCAGTCCCGGATGCCAAACTCTATCAAACGCCTGTTCAACATCGAGAAAGGCTCCCGTACAGTATATACCGCGTCCAATGCATAGGATACTACGTCTAGCACACGATGGCATTGCTGTATAGTGGAATGGGAGGAGCGGAATCCAAATCGGTGATCTGGGATTATGTGATTAGAATCTAGGATTGGGTACAGGCGTTTTAAGATTAGTTTTTCCAGGATTTTTCCCATGATGGGTAACAGAGAGATGGGACGGTAAGAGGATGGATATTCTGGTGGCTTTTTGGGTTTGTGGATCATTTTGACAATAGATTTTTCCAAGGATCAGGGAAATATGTGGATCGGAGTACAGCATTATAAATAAAAGTGAATGTCAAAATGGGAGGTTTCAAACCGTATGATGGTGCTGTCTCAACGAAACGAGACTTTACAAATGGAGTCATAATTGGGGAATAATTTGGAAAGGACACAATTTTTGGCCCATTGTGCATTTGTGTACTTGAAAGCTTGTGACGTTCATTCATGAATTACCGTGTAGGGGATAAATCCCTACAAAACGTAAAAAAAAATCATCGAAACCGATAACAGTTGTGTCTGATATAAATATTTTCTTTCTTTTTTCTTTTTCTTACACTTATATTCAATTTATATTACGAATATAAATGAGAGCTCTATTTCATCAAATTTATATTTGGCATATTTTTATAGTATGGATAAAATGTTGAAATGGGATAATTCGTACCGA
Organism: Nezara viridula; assembly: GCA_928085145.1. NCBI lineage: Eukaryota > Metazoa > Arthropoda > Insecta > Hemiptera > Pentatomidae > Nezara > Nezara viridula. Next base: position 181,434,404 of record OV725079.1, on the reverse strand, counting down.
CCCAAGGAGCAAAGTGGATTCAAATATTTTTTTAAGAACAAAACAAGTTGAGATATGTATTTCGCATCTCAGAAAATCACCAAATACGGATTTTCATAGCAAACAAATAATGTATTTTTCTCTTTGATTTTTTTCTGGAAATCACAAAAAATGTTATAACTTCAATACGTCTTTAGCTACCTACAAGAAATTCAAAACATTTGGTTTTGTAAAATTAATTATTAAATTCGTTATATTACTATGAATATGGAATGTTATATACTTCATTTTAAATAAAATATCCGTATTCGTACATATATTATTACAGTAAGGCTCGAAATCGGTTTTGTTCCAAATATAAGCTCCTGTCGAGCTCAAATACCATGAATGGGATACCGTTGGATTCAGAATTTCACGGAGGGTTAGCGAATCGTATTCCCCACTTTTGTTTTTCTTTCTAAAATAAATAAAGTCGATACAAAAATTTTTCTAGGCTTCAATACCTGAACGGTGGTAGGTCTGTAGATGGATACAGGACAAATTTGGATCTTGAAGATTTTGTTGCGTACAGCAAGACCCGGATAGTTCCTCTGGAACTATCGGATCCTGCGTTTTTAAGCCCAAAAACGTACTATTTTCGAGATAACGCAATGCATATACTACAACCTTTCATTAATTGTAGTACTGTCATTGAATACATGTCTCATTTCGTCGACTTGAGGTCTCTATGATCGAGAGAGAGTAAGTTTATGTTATTTATCGATGGTGATTTTGATCGGCAAGCCATACCATCGATAATTCTTCACCAAATCTCAAGATTGAGCCACCAATTTCGAAGGCTTCCTTCTCCTTCAGGCTGGCAAAATAGTCCAACCACACCGAAAATTCAGGCAAACAAGTTGTGAAAGAAAACATACTTTATTTGCGAATAACTAAAACATTACACACGTTTCCCTTGGTTATGCCCATGATTATATAAAAGATTACTAAATTCCCTACAAAATGAAAAAAAAAAATCATTGAAAACGGACAATTTTTAACAAAGATACAGCTTACTGAAATTTGTAAACATGTTAGTTCCAAAACAAAAATGAAGATTTAAATTAATTGTTGTTTTCTTTGTCGATTATATTTATCGATGAAGTAGCAATTGATTTCTTTATCTTTTAATACTTTGCATTATATTATTTACTTATTAATTTGGCATTTGATAACAATATGCTGTGCGAATTTTTCGCACGGTCCTACTAGTTATCTATATATAAGCCATTACATGTTTATCATTTTAAAAATTTACTTGATTATTTTTAATGACAAAAGAAACATTTCTTTATTTTTATTTTTATTTTTCTGTAAATACAGACAGCTAGGTCAAAACGTACCTTCCAGAGAACTAAATTCAAAGTATTTAGCCTTCATCAGATATTTAAAAGCAATGCTTAGAAGCTTTTGTAAACTTAAGAAAAATATAATGTTATAATTATAAATTTAATGAAACTAGAAAGTGTTAACCTATGGATGGGTATAGATTATTATATTTATAAACTGATAACTTAATAAATAAAAGTATTAAACTTTTGCATAGAAACATTACTGAATGGAACTTACAATTATAAGGTTTGTGCGAAGTATTCGTACGGGTCAGCTGGTTACAACTATTCTCTGTTACGGTCTCTTATTTTTCCTTTAGTTAATTATCAAATTCTTTCATACTTTATATTTAACTATTTTTTATTACAGAAATCAATGTGAAATGGTTACTTATATACCCAAAGCTACTTTAGGGGAAGCTGATATTCAAAATTAGCCGTTTGATCGGTGTTAGAGAACATCAATGAGAATAAAGCCTACATAATATTAAAAACTGCTTAATTTTACACTGATATAATGAATTTAATAAAAATCGTTAGAGTTGTTTTCGAAAAAAACGTAAAAATGTGTGTTAGTCCATGATATAAAGTACCACTTCCGGTTAGCCAATTTTGACCAAAAGTAACTGTAACATCCCAAGTATATAAACATCTTAAATATACAATTTCACTTTCGTAAGACTGTTTTTTTTTTTTGAGCTAGACTTTACAAACCAATTTGCGGGTCTTAGTTTAATGAGTAGAAAACAAACTATTAATATACAAGACCATACTGAAACCCATCTGGACCTACGGACATGAATTGTGGGGGGCAACTAAATTTTCGAACATCTTTTTATTTTTTTTTCTATTTTATTTTAATGAAATTAACAACTGTATTACATTAAAAATACAACAAGTAAATGTGACATTGGTAACATGACATGTAAAACATGAAGAGAAACTACCCATTGGTAGAACTCAAATTAAAGTTCTATATTAGAAGATCAAGAGGCCATCTTCTTTTCAGACGCCTCGGAGGGTTATCAGGGATCGAGGAGGAAGTAAGGTTTGAAACTAGAGGGTTCGGATGGTTCTGCAGTTTGTTATGGAAGGATAGGTAAGGAGCGTTGAGGATTTTACGAAGGATTTTGGATTGTAAGGATTGGATACGAGAGGAATTCGATGGTTTAGTGGAGCCCCAGAGCTCAATTCCGGAAGTCCAAATAGGTCTTATTATTGTCATATAGATGTGTCGTTTGTAATTGCCTGAAAGCTTAGAGCGTTTGTCTACTAAGTGTTGGAGTAGTTGGAAACGTCGAGCGGTTTCTTTTCGTTTCAGTCTTGTATGAGGATTCCATATGAGTAGTTTGTCCAGGTGGAGTCCTAGGTAACGGATTTGTTCAACTGGGATAAGTGGGGAATTGTTAAAGAATACTGTAGGACAGGAGGTCATAGGTTTGCGACGCAGGGTAAAGGTGATTTGATGGGATTTATTGTAGTTTATTTTAATCCTCCAGTTTTGACACCATTCATCAAGAATTGTGATGTGTGATTGGAGAATTTGGGATGCAATTGATGGATCGTTGTTAACTATTTTTCGAACATCCAAAAAGCATCCAATCCTTCCAGTCTAAAGTCCTCCGTATAATAGTCAATGCTCCTTATTACGTTACAAACAAAACCCTACATCATGACCTTTACATCCCTTATGTCCTTCAAGTTATTCCATCCCGATTCTCAAATTTTCACCTGAACCTAATCCACCATCCTAACCCCTTAGCACAATCCTTATCTAGCTCCAGTCATCCCTACAATCCTCCTCGAAGGTTGAAACGGCAGTGGCCTCGAGATCTCTTGTAAAGACGTCACTGGAGTTCTGGCAATGGCCAGTTTCTCCACTCAAGTCATGAGTGTTTGTGGTTTTAGTGCCCTCTCACAGTCTCCACCGGACTGGTAATGCCGGCGACGAGGTTGAGAGAGAAGCGCTGGGATCTCTTAGAGTCTAGCTTTGTCCTTCATCTCTTGCCTGATTGTAAATATTGTAATTAAGTATGAAGGTTTTTCTATTTATTTCGTTTACTTTTATTTTATTTAACTTTATTTAACTGTCACTATCACCTACATGCCGACGATATCCAAATTTGTCTTTCCTTCAACCCGGCGGATTCCTCTAATGCCATCCTGAAACTGCAACAAGACATCAATAGAATATCCTCATGGGCAAATCTTAAAAAGCTGACATTAAATACGGAGAAGACAAAAGCCATCCTGATCGGATCCTCCTCACTCCACAAATCCATTTCAACACCTCCTAATCTTCTCCTGGACAACTCGTCTATCTCCTTCCATACCACCGTTAAGAACGTAGGCGTTACCCTCGATCAAAACCCTTCCTGGAAACCACACATCTCCCAAATTTCCCGCCGTATCCACCCTGAAACAGTTTAACCATCTACATTATCTTCTTCCGTTCAAAACCCGTCAACTCTTGGTCTCCTCTCTTGTTTTCTCCCACTTCGACTATGGCTGCATGGTTTATGGTGGACTCTCTGGAGAATTCGAAGCTAAACTTAAATGAATTGCTCAATACGCTTTATCTTCGGGATCTCAAGGGATACGCATATTACCCAGTTTTACACCAAGTTGAAGTGGCTTTATCCATCAACCGCCGTCAGTATTTCCTTGCTAACTTTCTACATCAGGCCATTAGAACTCAGCGACCTGCCTATATTCTACAGGTACTTCAATTCAAACGCTCCTTTCAATCCCATCCCACCAGATCCCGTGCGTCCGATCTCTATCCTCCTTCTTACCGAACTGCTGCGTTTGATAAATTCTTTTTAATTCAAGTTGCCTCCCTCTGGAACTCTATACCCTCAGATATTCGACACCCAAAATCGATATCCTCTTTCAAATCTCTCCTCTTCGAACACCTACTCCATTCCCAATCCGATTGATCACGAAATGCACTTCATACCAGACTAAAACGACAAGAAACCACTCGCCGTTTCCGATTACTACAGTACTTACTAGACAAACGCTCCAATTAATTACAAAAGATTCATATACATGACTACAATAAAACCTATTTGGACTTACGGAATTGAGCTATGGGGCTCCACTAAGCCATTGAATTCCTCTCGTATCCAATCCTTACAATCCAAAATCCTTCGTAAAATCCTCAATGCTCCCTACTTTGTTACAAATAAAACCATTCATAATGACCTTATGTTTCAGATCTGTCCCAATCCAGATACTTATCCTTCCATAATAAAAAAAGTAAGTAAATATATCTAATATACAGCAAAGGAAAGTATTGCGATCGTTAAAGTTTTCTAATCTCAATTTTGAACGGAAATATATGTCAGCGTGTGTATGTTAACAGAACAAAATGTCGTACGAATGTGAAATTGCATAATTAATGTTTTTATATGCTTGGGATGTTACAGCAAGTTTTTCGTAAAAATCGGCTTACCAGAATATACGAGTACAAAATACGGCACTTTATATCATGAAATAAACACATTTTTACGATTTTCAAGAAAAGGGCTTTAACAATTTTGATTAAACTTATTATATCAGTGTAAAATTAAGCAGTTTTTAATATGTAGGTTTGAATCTCATTGATTTTTTCTAACAGATCTTAAATGGTTAATCCTCAATATTAGCTTCCTCTAAAGGACCTTTATTTTTTTTGTTATTGGAAACAATTAACCATTTCACATTGATTTCTGATATAAAAAATGGTTGAATATAAAATATGAAAGAATTTGATAATTAACTAAGGAACCAAAGGGGTACGAGGGCGCTCGAAAGATTAGTACATTTTTCCGTACGTGATATGAACTTATTATAATACGGCCTCCGACAATATTATGTTGACATACATAATAAAAATAAATTTTGTATATATAAGGATAAATAAACAGATAATAATACACATAATGCAATATAAACCAATATAGGGTTTATAATTTTTACCTTCATTTCCCCTTTTTCGGAAAATTTATTTCTGCTATAAGGGTGGTAAATAAAATTGTGTGATGCGCGCATCGCACCAGATTTTTAAACTTTGTATTCGTCATGATTTGAGCAATGTGTAAACATGGTTTTACACATTTCAAAAACAACGGAAATATAATGTGTCGCTAATAAAAAATAAGAAACTAATTAATGTGCTTTAGACCACCGTTAGAAGTTAAAACATCAACAAGGAAACATTAATAGTATGAAATATAAATTATAAATAATAGCCCATTAAAAAGAGGATGTAATGATTGGCATTTCTCTTGCTTACAGTAAGTTTTTAGTGTCTGAGATATTTTAATCCATATCTTCAAAAAAACTCGTTATCATTTGGTTTTCGATATTTTTGTTCGTAGATACAAAATGCTGAACATTTAATTCTCCAACAATATGTACGTCCTATTTTTAGTTTTGAGATATTTTAATCCATATGTAAAAACACTACTCATGCGTTACACATCAGAGATCTGACGGCTCAATCTAATTCACTCTTCACAAAAAAAAAATGCAAAACGCCCTTAAAGAAGTTTTCAAATAAAAAAAATGAAAGAAGGCGTGAAATTCGTAAAGAAGATATTGGATATCAAAAATTCATTTTAAATCACATCAGAAATTAAATTCAACATCTCTTAAGCAACGCAAACAATAAACAAATGTGTAAAAGGGACACAAGCATAAACCCAAACTTCCTTTGATTTCTCTTAAAAACAGAAAGCAGATGGATCGGCCATGAATAGGGGTGGGAGAAAAAACGCTAAACGTTTGAAAAAAACAGTTCTTGATCTCAAACGAATGAACTATTCTTCTAAACGGATAACAAAAGTTGTTTTTCTTTAGTTCACCCGTTTGCCACTAGTCGAGATTTTTCATATTCACATATCAATTTAATTGGATAAATAAAATTACAAACTATTACGTTCTATACAAATTGAAAAATGCAAACAATTGAAGCATTGTTTAAACTACAGTTAAAAGAAGCATGATGGCTAAGCAGCATAATTTCAAACTTCGAACATACAAGAAAGTCAAAATATTATTAAAATAAAAATATTTCTATGTGTAAAAAATAATTTTTAGTTTTAATTATTTAAAAGAAATTTTGGTACTAGTTCACAAGAGTTCCGCACGGATTACGCGTGGTTCACAATCACTTCGATCACACTTGTTCATGGAATCCCGAAAACAGCCGAATGTTGTCGTCTTTTATGACGTCAGCTATTGTCCCTCTTAATGCATTTTTGAAAGAAAAAAAACGTATTCCCTTCGTGGAACTTCCTTATTAAAAATGTATTAACAAATTGTGTATTTACTTAATTAGTTAATTATTAATTTGCATTATAACGGTCATTACTGTGAAAGAAAAAGAAAACATATATAAAATAATGTTTGAGTCTTTCTTCAAGGCCTATAAAAAAAAAAATGCTTTTAGAAATAAAATTTTTATTCACCCGTGCTTATATGTAGTGGCTATAAATACGCATATACTGTTATATATTATCTATTATAAATTGTATAAAAGTTTTTTATCATCTGGATAATAAATAATCCGAATGGCGATTATTGTAGTCATTCATAAAATAAAAAAATCGTGTTTATTTTCGAGCAAGGAATTAACGTATTGAGGAAAGAACTGAAGAGGAATATCTGATAATTCCGAGATAATGAATAATGGAAATCATCAATAAGAAAAATAATGTCGTGAAATAGCATTCAGAGATGTAATAATTAAATGTTTTTATCTATTAATATTCCTTTTTCACATATATATAATATATGTGCATGTTCGATTCAGGTTTCATAATGTGTAGTATAAATTTCGAATTTAAGTCAATACCTTAAATAACGTTAATATAACTGAACATGGTTAAGGTTATAGAAGTACTTAAATGGCGGGAAAGTTAACCGTAACTAATTCAAGAGATCGGTCGCCTTCGTTCTCTGTCGGATAAACCCGAAGGCATTCGGGATTCCATGAACAAGTGTGATCGAAGTGATTGTGAACCACGCGTAATCCGTGCGGAACTTGTGAACTAGTATCGAAATTTTTAAGATTAAACATTCATGTAATATTACAAATAAATTTCAGACTCGAACAATACCAAACTTTATACATAAAACGATTCATTCATTTCCAGACTTGTTATTAAACGATTCGGTATTACTCCATGAATCGTTGTGCTGTTCTATGAACTATTTTTTTTTTCAACAGTTTTTAAGAACTGCTGTTTTTGGTCAACGAACAGTTCATTTATGTTTTTCAAAAGTAGACGCCCACATCTAGCCATAAACAGAGAAACACAAATACTACTTCAGGGTGAGTTTCTTGGTTTGTGAAATATGTAAACGCGGGCAGTGCATTAAGTGGCCAATGCTTCCTAAATAAAACATTACATTTTAACCGTCTGTTACTAAACGAATTATCTTCTGTTTTCTTTTACTATCAAGTTTTTCAATTTTGTTTTTATTTTCTGTATGTTATAGAAATATTCATTTTTAAAACTTACCTTCTTTTTTTTGTCTTTGCATACAAGCAACATTTTCTTATCTGGTCAGGGAGTGGCTAAACGATTGCTATGGCTTTGTCAGTACATAGCTAAGGTTATAATTTTTTATATTATAAAATAATTTTTAAATTATCCAGATGATATATTATTTCTCATAGATGTTTTCTTCTCTGTACGTTGTATAATCGGTTCACTGCCGCGCCATTAAGTGACATTTGATAATCTTAAATAATTGAGAACATCGAAGGATTTTCCCTTTATGGAATCACAAAATTGTGGACTTGCAATTATATTTCAAATATGATTTCTTTCCATTTTCATTTACTTACGGTGGTTTTGTATCGATAAATAAAATCCACAAAAACATATTAAAAGTTAACCTTAATCACAAATCGATTAATTGACTTTTTACAATATACCAACGCACAGTGGTTCAGAGACGGAAAAAAATCTAAAAATGAAAGTCCTTGACATCATAGTCCGTGGTACAGACCCCTTTTTATCGAAACTTCGTAAATAGTTTCATCGCATCGTAACCTACAACTATTTTATTTAACTCTTGATATTGTGTCGTTTTCAATCTGGAGGGGGGCAAACTTTGTCTATTTAATTAGGTACTAAAAACTCGTAAATACCCATTTGCTTTCTACTTCGATTGTAAAATAACTTGATCAAAAAATCAATAAAAAAAAGTCCTATAAAACCTCGTTATGTTGAAAATTTGGGGGTGTAGGTCACGCTAAACGGCTCAATATTTTTGAAGGCCCCCTTTTTTTCTCGATTTTGTAGTCAAATTATCTTACCAAGTAGAAAGCAAATATAGAAAGTCGTAGAAGGTAATAGAGAGTGACAACAAATTATAAATAATAATTTCTGAAAAGTAATCTATATAAATAAAATAAAGTGAGTAATTTGTCTAGATAGCTCGGTTAATGTTGATAATTAATGTTAATAATAAACATATGTTTATAAGTTAAAGAACATCTATATAAATAAAAATGATTAACGTCCTCGCTTCATCATAAATGAAAATTAAGCACCTAACAAATTTTAATGGATCGGTGGTGGTCGGTGGTGGTGTGTGGTACCTAAACAAATAGCCGAATAACAAAGCTTTTGTTATGACTATTGCTAAACCTTGACTTCCATAAGCCCCGCCATAAAAAATTCAAAAAACCCTCCTGCCCTCTTAAGACCAAATTTTATGAAATTGAATTTGGACTCTCCCCCCATAATACGAAATGCATCTAAAAAAAAAAAACATTCTCAAATTTTAACTATACACTCGACAACGACGGGTACATAAGCTATTATTATTTAAAAGAAATTACATTTTTCCAATGATATAAAATGAAATTTCTTAACTAAATATAAACATTTTTTTTAAATTTATTTATATGATATTTACAACTGTATACAAAAAATAAATCTGGTAAATTCGCACATGGATATAATGACACGAAACACATGTTGAGAAACTACCCATTGGGAGCACTCTAATAATATGTCTATATTAGGAGATCACGTGGCCATCTTCTTTTCAGACGCCTCGGAGGATTATCAGGAATTGAAGAGGAAGCAAGGTTAGAAACAAGAGGGTTGGGATGGTTATGAAGTTTATTATGGAAGGACAGATATCTGGATTGGGCCAAATCTGATACATAAGGAACATTAAGGTCATTATGGATGATTTTATTTGTAACAAAGTAAGGAGCATTGAGGATTTTACGAAGGATTTTGGATTGTAAGGATTGGATGCGAGAGGAATTTGAAGGTTTGGTGGAGCCCCATAGCTCAACTCCCTAAGTCCAAATAGGCCTTATTATAGTCATGTAAATTAGTCTTTTATAATTAATTGGAAGGTTAGAGCGTTTGTCTAGTAAGTGCTGTAGTAATCGGAAACGTCGAATGGTTCGTTGTCGTTTCAATCTGGCATGAAGTGCATTTCGTGATGAATCGGATTGGGAATGGAGTAGGTGTTTGAAGAGGAAAGATTTGAAAGAGGATATTGATTTTGCGTGACGAATATCTGAAGGGATAGAGTTCCAGAGGGAGACAACTTGAATTAAAAAGGATTTATCAAACGCAGCAGTTCGGTGAGGAGGAGGATAGAGGTCGGACGCACGGGATCTGGTGGGACGTGGTTGAAAGGAGCGTTTGAATTGTAGTACCTGTAGAATATAGGCAGGTCGCTGAGTTCTAATAGCCTGGTGTAGGAAGGTAGCAAGGAAATACTGACGGCGGTTGGATGGATAAAGCCACTTCAACTTGGTGTAAAACTAGGTAATATACCAAATAGGCCTTATTATAGTCATGTAAATTAGTCTTTTATAATTAATTGGAAGGCTAGAGCGTTTGTCTAGTAAGTGTTGAAGTAGTCGGAAACGAGCTATTTCTTGTCGTTTCAGTCTGGTATGAGGATTCCAAGTTAGACGTTTGTCCAGATGGAGTCCTCCGTAACAAATATAAACATTTAAAATTATTTTTAAGTTTTCAAAAAAAGGCTATAAAATCCATCGAATTAAGGCAATGACATTGTTAAAAAACTATTTCATTGCACTTGTATGAAAGAAGAAGTTTAATATAAAGATATTTCATGGATGGGTGAAGCATATGTTTATGACCTTAAATACATTTACTGTATTTTAATAACTCTAGATCCAATGTTATATTTAAGCAATTAGGTATACGGCGTCGATTTATTAATTAACATTATATACTTACAATCAGTGTTAAGACTTTCGACTTATCGATGCTGTATTTAAAAACTAAACTTTTTTTTTGGTAAATTTTCCAAGGGTAAAAAATAAAAATTTAAATACATTTAAAAAGTGATAGAGATTTAATCCTATAATTTTTATTGTGCAGAATGACCTTACTTATTCATAATTAAATACATGTACTTTCAAATCTCTCTGAGTATATAGGGCTCAGAAACTGGAGTTAAGTGATTCAAATAAACAGATGCAGTTATAAGGTTGTTATTGCCTATAATGGATATAATAGATAGGGTTTATGTTATTTTGTTGGTCTTAAGGAGTTTTTGTATTGATAAATATTTCAAAAAATCAAAAATATGTTGTTCGAGGTTTAGCTCCATTAAAAATGCGCTTCGAAAATTTCTTGTAATAGCCTATTTTTTCCAGACAAGAATTTCATTTTGTAGCAGGGCAGTAAGTGAAAGTTGTCTGTTGCGCTCACTAGATCTTTACTTTCACTTACGTATATATGTAATATATAGTAAGGGTATGCTATGTATTGAACATAGCCTAATGATAATTAATAATATTTAAAAATAATATCTAACACCTGGGCGGGTACCTGAAACCCCCGACCCAACCTTTGGTAAGTGGTAAGAAAACAAGTAAGAACCCCAAAGGATCGACACCCAAGAACCGTCATAATTACGTGGGAAAGTGGTTACCTAGATAGTGGTACGGATACCTGAGACCCAGAAACCTTTTAGCAGGGACTAAAACACTTGAGGCCAACGGCGGTCAAAAACAGCAAAGGACCAGTCTTGTGTTTAAAGAGGACCAAAAAGCTTTGAAGCCTAAGCATAGGAAGAATTTTTTTTTTTTTTTTTTTTTTTTTTTTCTGACCCCCCAGAAACTTTATTTAACACTACTTACAACATACATCTATGAATGTATATATACATTATTCCTTGACCTTGGTTACCCAAGGGTATTTTAAGGTAAATGACAGTTTATGCCGTAAGCATAGGATACTTTCTGTGGCCTTAGGCCTTAATTTCATCACCGGGCGTGGAGGGACCGCCCTGCTTTATTCATAAAGGATAGGGATGAGAATATATTTACATATTTACAATTATATATTTACACTATGTACAAATGTGAGGGTTCAGACTGCCGTGTCCAGACCCCCTCCTTCGTCAAAGACATCTACCAGGAGGACTTTGCCTTGCCACCTTCCAGGCAGGGCGGTGGGGCGATTTCTTGGAATAATGGATTTGAACAGGCCTTAAGCCCATCAAAAAATTTGATGTGCCTCCGGCCAATGAATTCCGGGACCGAGGGTAGTTGGAGCTCCTGGTAGATGTCTCTGTTCCTGGATCGCTGAAGATGGGTACCTCTGACTATTCGCAGAAGGACGGAGTTTTGGAATCCCTGCAGTCTCTGGAGTGTCGTCTGGTAAAGGTGTCGGAGAAGCGGTGCACCATAGAGCAGCGTAGGTCTGATGACCGCCTTGTATATCTGAAGTTTTAGTCTCAGCGAGAGCTGCGGCGACTTCAGCAGGTGGTAGAGCCTATGTGACTTTTGTTTTGCCAGCTTGAGTCTTTGTTTGACATGACTGGAGAATGTTAGGTGTCTATCCAATGTCAGGCCGAGATAGACTACTGAGGTGGAGATCCGCTGGTCCACACTACCGATGGTGAAGTGAGTGGGTAGTGGCTTTTTCCCTTGCTGGAACGACATCACGATAGCGTCAGTCTTCATGGGGTTTACTCTGATGCCATTTTTCTCTAGCTCTCCGACGATGACTTCTGTGGCTTTTTCTGCATGCTTGAGGGCTCTCTTTGCATTAGTGCTCGATGCATAGATCCCGATATCGTCAGCATAGGGTGCTACCACTGCGTTTGGGTGCTTGAGTGCCACTACTGGCGCCGTAAAAACGACGAACAGTATTGGTCCCAACGCAGACCCTTGAGGTACTCCACAGGTGGTATCGACTGGGTTAGAGTAGTCGTCACCAACTCGTACGACGAGAGATCTTCCGCTAAGATAGCTTCTGATCAGTCGGCATAGAGGGGCTGGGAACTTGTACTCTTCCAGCCGTCGGAGTAACAGCGCGTGAGACTCGCAGTCAAAGGCCTGGCTGCAGTCCAGTGAGATGAGTGCCGTAGCTCTGTTGTGATTCATCTGATCTATGGTGTGTGCCTGAAGTTTCGCCAGGTGATGTTCGCAGGCGACACCTCGTTGGAAACCTGTCTGCTCTGGTGGTATAACGTTCTTCTCTCTACAGTGTTTTATGAAATGGTGGTGAATCAAGCGCTCGAAGACCTTGCTGATGTGCGAGAGGAGGCTAATTGGGCGATAGTGCTCAGCCGCGTCTCCTTTCTTCCCCGGCTTTAGTAGCGGTACTACGATTGCTTGTTTCCAGGCTGTGGGAAAGTACGAGATTCGCAGGCATGAGTTGAAGATGTTCAGGAGGAAGGCTTTACCCTTCCTTGGGAGCATCTTCAGTAGCACATACGGTATCTCGTCCTGTCCTGACGCCTTGTTTCCCTTAGTGCGCCGTAGTACCGACTCAAGCTGGTTAATACTGGAGAAAACGGGCTTCTCGGTGAGGCTGGGATATAGTCCATCCTGTACAGGAGGGGCACTTCTCGTCCGCTCAGACACCCGCTGCATAGCTTTTCGCCAGTAGTTCAGCCTGTTCCCCGGGTGTTAGCAGCGCGTCACCTTCTGTCAGATGCACACTTCTCTTCTTGCTGACGAAAGTCCTGATGAGTCTCCAGAACTGGCGGTGATCATCGTGTGTCCTCTGTAGCTGATCATGCCAGAGAGAAGTTTTCCAGTCACGCATGAGGCTAGCTATCTGCCGGGTCATCGCATTGATGGCCGGCTTCAGACTATAATCGCGGGTGCGCTGGAAGATGTTTCTGATGTTGTTCCGTTGGCTTATCAGCGCAAGAATGTGCCGCGGTGGTCTTCTGATGTAGTTGGGCTGTGTGATGAACCTGGGGATATTACGATTGGCTGAATCCTGGATGGTTGTGGTGATGACTTTCACAGCACTATCCACCTCATCTCGAGTTCTGCACGGTGTAATAGCTGGTACTGTGTTCTCAACGCAAGATCTGTATTCTTTCCAATTTGCCTTGTTTAGTAGATACTTGCTCGCCGTCGGTGTGGCTGGCATGCCCTCGAAAGTGTAGAGCACAGGCCGGTGATCAGAGGAACCATACGGTAGTGCGTGGCAGTCCGTAATGGTGTGCTGATCTCTGGTTAACAGCAGGTCTAACGTTGAGGTCCAATCAGGGCGGGCTGCGTGTCGAAAAGTGTGCACACCTGGGTGAAAGACGGCCAGGCTGGTCTTAGTGATGTACCTCCCCAGGGGATTGTCGCTACCACAGAGCCAGGAAGAGTGTCGAGCATTAAAGTCACCAATGACTACATGCCGACTCCTCGCCTGGGCGTGTTGTAGCAGGAGCTTCACAGATGTGAGATTTGCCCTCGGTCTCCTATAAACACAGGTGAACGTATAGCGATTTTTAAATGGTACGTCCACTGTGACTATGTGAGTTCCCTCGGTAGGTTTCACTGGGTTAGTGATGGTTTTTGAAGGTACATCTCTTCTGACCAGTATAGCGACGCCCTCAGCTCTCCCAGGGGGGCACACCTCCCGGTACACAGTAAACCCCTGGAAAAATACTCGAGACGATGCGGGCAACATTGTGTCAGTCAGTGCCACAACCGATGGTCTGTGCTGCTGTAGGAGAAGCTCTAGTTCGGCCGACTTTGATAGGAGGCCTCTGATGTTCAGGTTGACTACGAGGTGTTTAGTCATTTTTCTTGATGGGCATCACGGTTTGAAGGAGAGTTGTTATAAAATTTAACATCGTGTCCATCCTGTCCAACATCTTCTCAACGAGGGTTACTAGAGTTGATTCTGTTGTCTTAGGTGGCTGGGTTTCAAGTGTGCTGGTGATAGCTGGGGTCGGGCTATTTTGTGTCTGGTGGTGGGAGGCAGTGGGCTGCTGTGATTCGTTGCTTGTTCCGCCAATGACATTAGAGTATGATAGGTCCTTACGGACTGGTTTGGCCGGATTCCTCATTGTGCTGGTGACTGAGCCCTTTATATCAACGGTGATACACATTTTCACAATTTTCTCAAAAACGGCACTAATGATTTTGATTAAACTCGGTGTATCATTGTATAATTAAGTGGTCGTTAATATCAATTAGGTATTATCCCCATTTATGTCACTTTACATGGCTTAAATGCCCAATGTTCATATACGTCTATCTCTAAAGTAACTTTAATATGGTTTATTTTAAAAAGTTAATCATTTCACATTATTCAGAGTTACGAAAACATGCTAAATATAACTTTTGAAAGAATTTGATAAGTTAATAAAGGATAAAAAAAAAATATGCAGAAAAACCTGCATTGCTATAGACCGATTTCAATGAAACTTCGCTAAAGTCATTTTCTCGACACCCTTTAAATTTATCTATATAACATACTTCAACGAAAAGAAGCTAGAAAAAAAGTTACGAGGGATGGTAAAATTAAATTCCGAATAACTCAAAAAGTATACACTTTTTTGAGGATATTGTATTATGGTTTTTAAAAGTTTATGGAATTTCCTAAAAAAAAAAAAAAAAAAAATCGTTAAACAATCAGGAGGAAAAATATGGTCTCTAGTTTTTTCCCGGAAGAGGTGAAAATTTGGATAAATTTAAAACATACTTTTTTAATTGTTGAGACTAAAAAAACCTTTTTTCTACAGATATTTAATAAAGTATCTTTCCTAAGAACATTTTTCATAAGAAATAAGTACCTAAATTTATACTTTTATTCTCAGTTCTATATTTCAACACTGCAATCACCACCTCCGAAATCAACTTACTCATTGTCTGCATAGATAACTTTTTCAAATAAAAATATCACTAAAATGACATCACTTAAAAATGTTGAAATTGGAGTTAGTCTTTCTGTGGTTTATAAAAGCAAAGAAAGTTGTGTAGTTTATAAGTGACTAGAATTTTATTGCCTTTTGTCGGTATATTAAATAGATATTTTGTAATTATAATGGTCTTAATGAATTGTTATCTGTAAGCTTTAAGCTTTAGCTGCGTTTAAAATTCACTTCAAAAAATTTTATAATAGCCCAGCATTGCCAGAAAATAATTTTTATTCAAAGTAGATAGGTTGCGCGTCAAAGTTGTGTGTTGCGCGCACCAGATATTTTTGGTTATTATTGTGGATACAATATTGGAAGGAATCAATCGAAGTAAAGGAAATTAATTTATTCCACTCATAATACTTTGCATTTAATAATATTTCCATCTTATATTAACATAGCATCTCTTTCCGACCGCTGGATATTCGCTGAGGTATTTGACTTTGTTAACTATGGAGAACGATTTCGTTTCTGCTCAGATCTTGTTAATGGGCTGGAACATTTGGGTTATTATCATTTATTTTGTTTTATCTCATAATAAGCCGAAATTTTGGTTTATTATTTTCAATAATCAACCATTATGATCAACCAAAAAATTCAAAAACTTAACCCCCTTTCAAAATTTGAGGTTTCACGTTTCAGGATGCGTAGAATTCGAAAAACGAATACATTTTTTTTTGTCCGTCCTCCTTACGACGTACGCCGTCCGCACATTTTCTCCGAAACTACTGGACCGATTTTTTTTTTTTCAAATTTTGATATAAAAATCAGATGTCACCCGAAGATGATCCTCCTTCATCGACATTACTATCCGCCTTTTACTTTCAAAGTGGCGGCCGAAAAACCTGCTTTGCTATAGACTGTAGCTCCTAAACGAATGCACCAATTTCAATTAAACTTCGCTAAAGTAATTTTCTCGACGCCCTTTAAATTTATATTTATAACATACTTCAACGAAAAGAAGCTAGAAAAAAAGTTACGAGGGGTGGTAAAATTAAATTCCGAATAACTAAAAAAGTTTACACTTTTTTATTGATATTGTAATAAGATGTTTCAAAACTATTTAAATTTCCTAAAAAAATAAGAAAGTTTCATCAAAATCAAAGCACTATTAGTAAAGATATCAGATTTTAAAGGTTTTTAAAAAAATGTTTTGGTTTTTTTAAAGTTTATGGAATTTCCTAAAAAAAAAATCGTTAAAATCGGACAATTCTGAGCAAAGATATGGTCTCCAGTTTTTTTTTATTTGTTCTACTCCAAAAGTTTATATCCTTTGGTTGGTTTTTAAATTTTGAATTTGTTCTTGTAGAAATGCTATGTTAGCATGTTACTAATGAATAAAGAAAAAAGTTTACTCCAATAATTGAAATCACCTTTTATTTATTTTTCTTTGTAACTAGGAAGGTAATGTCACTTTAGATATATAATTGTTTGGAAATAATAAACCATTCTGAAATAATTTGCAGTGTTTTTTTTATATGATAATATCAGTTTATGTTATACATTATTGTTAATTGTTACAGTCAACAGAAAATAATAAATAATAAGAAAAAAAACTTAGAATATTTGCTCTATTTTGGAGAGATCCATGGCGCCAGATAAATTCGCCCAAATAGATCCCACGTGTGGTCTAGTCTCTAGGCGACCTACGTCATCGAATGACCATTATCACCCGGTCGCTCTCTATAGGCTCTCTATGGAACTCACTCGGTCATGCTAAATGTCTCTTCTATATTGGGGTAGGTTTTTCTAAAATTTCTATATATTGTGTTTTATTTTAATTAATTATGAGAGCTAAAAATAAAAACGCTGAAAATTATTTCACAGTGGTTTATTATTTCCTAACAATTATACATCTAAAGTAACATTACCTTCCTAGTTACAAAGAAAAATAAATAAAAGGTGATCCAATTATTGGACTAGACTTTTATTTTTTAAATCATTAGTAATATGCTTAACAAAAATAGCATTACTTCAGTAACACATTCAAAATTTAAAAAACAAACAAAGGATATATTTGGATATTTGGAGTAGAACATATTAAAAAAAAACGGAGACTATATTTTTCCTCCTAACAGTCCGATTTTAACGATTTTTTTTTAAAGGAAATTTCGTAAACTTTTAAAAAACCATATAAAAGTGTATACTTTTTGAGTTATACGGAATTTAATTTTACCATCCCTCGTAACTTTTTTTTCAGCTTCTTTTCGTTGAAGTATGTTATATAGATATAAATATGTTATATAAATTTAAAGGGCGTTGAGAAAATGACTTTAGCGAAGTTTCATTGAAATCGGTACATTCTTTTAGGAGCTACAGTCTACAGCA
Source organism: Nezara viridula (assembly GCA_928085145.1). Classification (NCBI taxonomy): domain Eukaryota; kingdom Metazoa; phylum Arthropoda; class Insecta; order Hemiptera; family Pentatomidae; genus Nezara; species Nezara viridula. Next base: position 181,416,561 of record OV725079.1, on the reverse strand, counting down.
ACGCAGGTTTTTCGGCTGCCATTTTGAAAGTAAAAGGCGGATAGTAATGCCGATGAAGGAGGATCTTCCTCGGGTGACCTCTGATTTTATATCCAAATTTTAAAAAAATTGGTAGTTTCGGAGATAATGCGCGTACGGCGTACGGCGAACGGAGAAAAAAATTTTTATTTGTTTTTCGATTTTTACGCATCCTGAAACGTGAAACCTCAAATTTTGAGAGGGAGTTAAGTTTTGGAATTTTTTGGTCGATCACAATGGTTGATAATTGAAAATAATAAACCAAAAATAAAAAGTTGGAAATTCACGGTTTTCAGTGAGATATAGATATAGATATAACCTATCAAGGAAAACACGTTTGCTCATATATATATAAAAGAAAGCAACGCACAAAATTCAATAAGATTAACCCTACATTATTTTTTCATAAATACCCACCTTTTTTTTTTTTTTTTTTCCAATTTTGAGCCAAATCGAACGAGCCATTTCTGAAATATTGGCAAATCTACAAAAATACATTTGTGCTTGCGTAAACGGTAAAGTGCTGGTTAGAATCTAATAGAATTGATATCGGACCATCTCGACATCAACCCGCACAGTTCCTAAAAACTTCATCAATTGGATGAAGGAAGGTGATATACCCGTTACATCGATTTGACTACATACAGACAAACACCGAACCAAATTTGACTCTTGTTGTCAGAAACGTAAAAAGCGAGTGGAAATTTTCGATTTTGAGTACAATTTTTTTTTAACCTCTCGCTTGAACACAATGCTTCTCTACCTTCGATAATGAGGAAGCAAAATAAAAATTAATCTACACGGATGAATAAAATATGTAAAAATTGTTAACAGAAAGGCTCATATACGCCTAGAGATATTTGAAAGTATATCTGAATATTTAACCTATAAATGATTTTGGATTGTAGGACTCTTAGTTATTAAACTGTTATTTTCCATTGCAAAGTTTACTTAAATGAAATTACGAGAATTTCACTGCCTGGTATAGATAGGTCAAAAGTTATCACACTAATTGTAAGTGGATAATGTTGAGATTTCACAAAGGGAAAATTCATCAAATTATTTACAAATTAAATTTTCTAAAAAGTTACTTGATGATTTTTCGGAATAAATGGACGATAGATACCTAATTAATTAAATATAATATCATATCTAGAGTTATTAAACTACAGTAAATTTATTTAAGGTTATAAATATCTCCATGAAATATTTTTATACTTCACTTCACACAAATAAAATTAATTGGTATTTTAAACAATCGCATTGGCTTGAGTCGGTGGTTTTTATATACTTTTTTCAAACCTTTAAAAAAAATCTGGTGCACGAAACACACAACTTTCACTTACTCTTTGAACTTTCAATAAAAATTATTTTCTGGCCATGTTAGGCTATTATAAAATGTTTTAAATTGCATTTTAAACTGAGCTAAAGCTAAAAAAACACAAATGCTATTAAAATAACAAAAGTCCTATTTATTATATCACCTTTTGATGATGGATTGTACGATTCGTTGATTACGGATTGTTCGATCCATTGATTATGGTTTGTACGACTATAAGTCATTAAACTGTTATTTTCCATTGCAAAGTTTATTAAAACGGAATTAAGAGATTTGCAGTGTCTCTCATAGACAGGTCAAAAGTTGTCACACTAATTGTAAGTGGATACTGTTATAACATCACAAAAGGAAATTTCATCAAACTATTCACTAATTTAATTTTCTAAAAGGTTACATGATGATTTTTCAGAATAAACGGACGATAGATATCTAAATATTTAAATATATTATGAGATCTAGAGTTATTAAACTACAGTAAATATATTTAGGGTTATAAACGTATCTATGAAATATTTTTGTATTTCACTTCTTTTTTCACTCAAGTACAATGAAATGGTAGTGGAATATCACAAAGAGAAGATCTATCGAATTATTCACTAATTTAGTTTTCTAAAAAGTTATATGACAATATTTTGGAATTAACTTTAATACCTAATTATTTATAGAGAAATACTTTATTAAAAGTAATGCTGCCCTAGTACATAGGGCTGTTTCGTAAACAGCATGCTTATCAATCCATACGGACATTAATTTTATATTATATTTTTCTTTTCTTTTTTCTCCCCCTTCATAACAATACTCTTACAAATTATCAACAATAAGCCATATTAAACAATAGACATAGCATAATAAACACTATCCCAAAATAAAAAATAATTCCTTTTTTCTCTTTAAATTCTCAAACGCCAGGAACGCAATATAACATCGCACACATATATAACACAGCAATTCCTTGAATGTAGCCAAAAAGACAAGACGATTATGGACCAATTTAAAATTTAATAAATAATTACAGTAAATGTATTTATAATATTTAAACTACAGTAAATGTATTTAATATTATAAACACACGATTTATACATCAATGAAATGATTTTATATTTTATTTCTTCTTTCACACTAGTACACTGAAATAGTTTATTTAACAATGCCATCAACTTGCTTAGGTGGATTTTAAATACATTTAAAAAAAAATTAGCATTACCTCATTAACACATTCAAAATTCAAAAACCAAGGATATAACCATTGCAGCAGAACGTATTAAAAAAAAACTAGAGACCATATCTTATCTCCTAATTATCCGATTTTAACGATTTTTTTTTGTTTTTAGGCTATTCCATAAACTTTTAGAAAGCCATGTACAACATTCCCAAAAAAGTGTATACTTTTTGAGTTATTCGGAATTTAATTTTACCATCCCTCGTAACTTTTTTTCAGCTTCTTTTCGCTGATGAATGTTATATAAATAAATTTGAAGGGTGTCGAGAGAATGACTTTAGCGAAGTTTCAATGAAATCATGGTACATTGATTTAGCCGGTACAGTCTATAGCTACGTTTTTTGCATTTTTATTTTTTTCTTCTTTATTAACTTATCAAATTCTTTCAAAAGTTATATTTAGCATTTTTTCGTAACTCTGATTAATGTGAAATAACTAACTTTTTAAAATAAACCATATTAAAGGTACTTTAGAGGAAGACGTATATGAACATTGGGCATTTAAGCCCTGTAAAGTGACATCAATGGGGATAAGACCTAATTGATATTAAAGACCTCTTAATTATACAATGATACACCGAGTTTAATCAAAATCGTTTGAGCCGTTTTTGAGAAAACTGTGAAAATGTGTTTCAGCGTTAATATAAAGTGGCACTTCCGGTTAGCCGATTTTAAGGAAAAAGTTGCCGTCACAACTAAGGCATATACCTATCTTAAATACATGATATCAGTTTCGTACGACTTTTCGTTTTTGAGCTAGACTGCTAACATACAAACACCTGTGTGTCCCGAAAAATGGTCTGTGTGTCTGTACACACAGACCATTTTTCGGGACTTGGTCATTTCGACTCAGGGTACCTCAAAACGTATAAATCCGTCGAAAAGTCAGATTCAAAAATTTTCTCGATCGCAATACTTACACTTACTATATATTACATATATACGTAAGTGAAAGTAAAAATTTAAAGTTTACATTTACTAAGAAAATTCAATTAAATTGCTTGAAAACATGTAATTTACGTTAAGTAATGTTAGGTTTCAGAAAAAATATTTTTTATAATTTTTTCGCCACTCTCTGGTAACTTTTAAAACTTTATTTATTAGATATTATTTTTTCTAAAATTCTCCGCTTTCCAACGATATATTATACGTATACCTTCTGACTGTTATTTTCGGAGATTCATTTTCAATTTAGATAAGCATATTTTTTTTTCTCTCCAGTTTCCAATTATCATATTCTTTCAAACTTCATATTCAGCCATTCTTTATAGCTAATGTCAATGAAAGAGAGTTCATTTTTTTAAATAAACCATATTAAAGATACTTTAGAAGAAGACGTATATGAACATTGGGCATTTAAGCCCTGTAAAGTGACATCAACGGAGATAAGACCTAAATGATATTTAAGATCACTTTCTTATACAATGATGCCCCGAATTTAATCAAAATCGTTAGAGCCGTTTTTGAGAAAATTTTAAAAATGTTTTTCAGCGTTGATTTAAAGTGACACTTCTGGTTAGCCGATTTTAAGGAAAAAGTTGCCAGGACATCAAAGGCATGTACCTATCTTAAATACGTAATATCAGTTTCCTACGACTTGTAGTTTTTGAACTAGACTGCTAACATACAAACACACAGACCATTTTTCGGGACTTGGTTATTTGGACTCAGGGTACCTCAAAAAGTGTACCGTTGAAAACTCAGACTCAAAATTGTCACGATCGCAATACTTACACTAACTATATATTTCAGATATAAATAAGTGAAAGTAAAAATGCAAAATATGTTTGACTGTATCCTAGTTACGGCACGTGTATTGATGCCATTTCCATATTCTATTAGGGTCTAATTAATATACTGGCAACGATAAATCGACATATTTACTTTTCATTTCTGTTTTCATCTCGCTTCAAGCCTATTAATGCGGGCGACTAAATATTCATCACGGTAAACAAAGTTGAACCGAATTTAATTAACGTTTCTGATATTACAAATTTTCAATATAAATTACCTTTCATTTATAAATATTTACATAACAAGGGTATATTAGTTACAATTTGCTGACTGACTAATATACCACGAGAATCATTCGTACGAAATAACTAGTTGCTCATTGAATATTACGATTAAAATTTACTTAAATATAAATTTTGTTTATTTGTTACAATAAATTAGGCCATTTTTCACCAACATTTTATTATTACACATCAATTTGACGTTTCGACCATACTAAGAGTCATTTTCAAAACTTGATGAGTCCTCCTAATATGTTCATCATTAATGTTCTAATTAATAAGTTCAGTGAACATTAACTTGTCAATTTTTATAGGGGCTTAGCCCACGTCATTTCTGGAGGGAATGCATTTCAATATTGTAAATTGTTTCGTACAGTTAATATTTTTAGACTCTATTAAATAAGATGCAGTAACTTTACTTTGAAAGATGAAAATTATATATAACTTATATATATAAATATATATACATATATAAACATATAATTTATATAATTGCAAACTTTATTTATAAACTTAAGGCTATACTAAAAAAATAATAAAAACATATATATAAAAAAAAAAATATATATATATATATATATATATATATTTTTTTTTTTTTTTTTTTTCGGTTGGCACTACAGACCATGAAGATCAATGGCCGCGAGATGTGGTCTCCTTACAGACGTGTGATACTTGTGGGAGCTCAGATAGCCTGGAGGGTATCACCCAACTTCACGTTGCTACGAACCATGGTTTCCATGGTGCAGCGGCAGGCCACCCGTAGCTCTATAGTCGATCCCTTTGGGGCCAATCTGGCAATGTCCCTCCCACCAACTTTCTCGGGTTTAAGGACAGTGAGACAAATCGGTCTAGATCCATGGATTGTGGCTGCTCGGAGTCAGCAGGCGCACGACGACCTATATTTCTTTCTCCGAAACAGACCGACCATGGACCGAACCTCAGGGGGGCTATTAACATCCTATTAACGTCATTTCTGGAGGGACTGCATTTCAGTCCCTTCATAAAATGACGTGGGCTAAGCCCCTATATAAATTGAGAAGTTAATGTTCACTGAACATATTAATTAGAATATTAAGGATGAACATATTAGGAGGACTCATCAAGTTTTGAAAATGACCCTTAGTATGGTCGAAACGTCAAATTGATGCGTAATAATAAAATGTTGGTGAAAAATGGCCTAATTTATTGTAACAAATAAAAAAACTTCAACACACCCAAAATAGGAGAAATAACAGAATAAACAGAATAAATATAAATTAATTATGAATTAAAACATTTTGGATATTGTGTTTTTTTTTTTACTTTACATACCTATCTATGCAATTAACAGGGTGTTTGAGGATTGAGTAGCCAAATTGAAAATATGAATTAAGGACCTCAAAACAAGAAAAAAAATCTGGTGTGTCCACTCGACACGACTTCCCTACCTATTTCAGAAAAGATTTTATATCTTTACATATATCTATAAAGAAACAAAAAAAAAATTGAATTACATTTATTTAAAGAAAAGATTTGAGTACGATTTATTTGATAAACTAAAACAATGTAAACCGGCTTAAGGTACATCAGTGTAAAAATTTCAATACTTACTAATATTGCCGATCAAAAACTTTTTTCCATAGTCAAATTTTATCAAATAATAATTTCTACTAAAAGTAGGGGAAATAGTGTGATGCGGGCATCAGATTTTCTTACTTTCACTTAGTCATCTTTTTTCACAGTAGTCAAAACCTACAAGATAAAAAAAGAAGCAACAAAATCGGTTCACTAGTTTCCGAAAAAAAATGTGTAAAAAATAGAATAAGCTGTTTCGTCGCTAATACTGGTTCGATTCCGATGATTTTTTTTTGTTTTGTTGGCAATTTAATTACCTTTCAAAAGTTTTATTATAAATTTTACCGTATAATATATACTTAGGGACTTAGGCACCATAACACTTTTCTTTTCTTTATAACTTTTTTCCTGGATTTTTTCGGGAATTTAGTCTATATACGAAAATTGAAAGAACAATGGTTAGAACATTATAGGATAGTTTCATCAAAATCTTTAGAGCCGTTTTTGCGCTACAATCTATAAAAAGACATGTTTTTCATTTATTGCGCACAAGCTATTGCGCATGGAGCACCGAATTTCTGTCACAGGTATCAGTAGTCAAAACCCAACAATATAAAAAAAGAAGCAACAAAATCGGATCCCTAGTTTCAGAGGAAATCTTGGCACAGACAGACAGACGGAGAGCCCTATGGCTAAAAATATGTTTTTCGGACTCAGGAGGCTCTGAAAGGTGTAGATCCGTCGAAAACCGCATATCGGAAATTTGACCCGATCGCAATACTTTCCTTACCTAGTATAGGTAGGAAAGTAATAAATTAAAACATTTGTAAAGAATAGAATAAGCTGTATCATCGCTAATACTGGTTCGATTCCGATGATTTTTTTTTTGTAATTTAATTACCTTTCAAACGTTTTATTATAGATTTTTCCATAGAATATATACTTAGCTAGTTAGGGCCCAAAACATTTTTATTTTCTTTATAACTTTCTTCCCAGAATTTTTTCGTTTAAGTTTGTATATAACTTGAATGTTACACCAACTTTTTCGTCAAAATTTGTTAACCGGAAGTCACACTTTACATAATCGCTTTAACACATTTTCCGATTTTCTCAAAAATGGCTCTAACGATTTTGTTAAACTGAGTATATCAGTGTATTATTAAGCAGTTTTTAATACAATGTAGGTTTTATTCTGGTTGATGTTCTCTAACAGAGCAGAAATGGCTATTTTTCAATATTAGCTTTCTTTAAAGTACATTTAATTTATTTATTTGAAATAATTAATCATTTCATATAAATTAATCTTTGATATAAAAATAATTTAATATAAAATATTTAAGAATTTGCTAACTAAATAAAGGATAAAGTGCGTACCAGAGCTCACTGAACAGGCTTTCATACGTAACATGAGCTTAATATAATACGGACTCCGAAAATATTATTTACATATACATATAATAATAGAACACAGAAAATAATTTTATTCTGGGACGAAGTCCCTTCAGAATAACAAAAAAATTACAAAATTTTTTTTTTTTTTTTTTTTTATCTATTTATTGTATAATAATACATGCAGCCATTGCTGGAGGGCTATAAGCATTAGGGCTAAAAGTTCTCATTCATACAATATATACAAATAATAAAGAAATAAATATAAATATAAGAAGTAAATAAATAATACTGATGAAGAAGATAAGTAAAAAGAAAAGAAAAAATAATAATAATAAACAAATAAAATAAAATAAAAACTTCTAAACACAATCATAACTATATACAATATATACATTCGCCCAAGAATCTCCGAACCAGGCTTTTTCCCCCACACGTGGAAGGCAAAGCAAGACTCCGGAAGATCCCAGCGCCACTTTTCCAGCCGCATCACTAGTATTAGAAGCCAGTGGAGACTGGAAGAGGGCACTAGAGCCACAGACGCTCAGGACATGAGTGGAGAAGCTGGCCATTGCCAGGACTCCAAAGGCATATTTACAAAAGATCTCGAGGCCACTGCCGTTTCAACCTTCGAGGGGGATGGTATGGATGCTCGGAGCTGGATAGGGATTGGGCTAGAGGATTGGGATGATGTATGAGGTTCTGGTGAAAGTTGGAGAATCTGGATGGGATGATGTCATGGACATATGGGATGTTAAGGTCATGGTGTAGGGTCTTGTTCGTGACATAATATGGAGCATTGACTATTGTTCGAAGGACTTTAGACTGGAAGGATTGGATGCGTTTGATATTCGATGATTTAGTTGTCCCCCACAGCTCAAGTCCGTAGGTCCAGATAGGTTTCAGTATGGTCTTGTAGATTAATAATTTGTTTTCTGTTGAGAGATGAGATGTTATGTTTAGTAGTCTATATAGCTGACCAAATCGTCGGTTAAGCTCTTGTCTTTTAAGTCTCGTATGTGGGTTCCAAGTCAGTCTTTTGTCCAGAAGGAAGCCAAGGTATCGGACTGTGTCTGAGTAGGGAAGAGGAATTGAATTAAAAAGGATTGGAGGACAGGATCTGCGTCGAAGAGTGAAAGTTACATGTTTACATTTTGATTCATTAATTTTGATGCGCCAGTTGTTGCACCACTGCTCAATGAAGGAGAGGTGTCTTTGCAGGTTCCGGGACGCAATTAGAGGATCCGAGTGGGAGGATAGGATGGCAGTATCATCAGCAAATGTTGCTAGGAAGGTATCAGGACTTGAAGGGATGTCAGCGGTAAAAAGGATGTAGAGAACTGGGCCCAAGACACTGCCTTGTGGGACACCAGCCTCAATTGGATAATGTTTGGAGAGTTCAGTGCCGCAGCGGACTTGAAAGGAGCGATTTGAAAGGTAGGATTGAGGACTAGATACAAGGGTTGAGGTAAATGGGTTTTGAGCTTGAAAAGCAAGCCATCGTGCCACACCCGGTCGAAAGCTTGAGCTACGTCCAGAAAGACACCAGTGCAATATTGCTAGTTTTCAAGTGCAGAGGATATGTGGTCCACAACGCGAAGGCCTTGTTGGACAGTGGAGTGTCTTGAGCGGAATCCAAACTGATGGGAAGGGATATTGTGGGATTCCAGTATGGGTAGGATGCGTTTGAGAAGGATTTTCTCAAAGATTTTGGAAAGGATCGGAAGTAAGCTTATCGGTCTATAGGATGATGTACAATTAACAGGTTTACCTGGTTTAGGAAAGAGGATAATTATGGAGTGTTTCCACACCAGAGGAAAGTGGGTTGTGCGGAGGATACAGTTGAATAGGTATGTAAGGAATATAATTGCTTTTTTGGGAAGTTGTCTGAGGATCTGGGAAGTAAGGAGATCGTGTCCTGGAGATTTGCGAGGTTTTAGGTTCTTTAAAAGGAATTTGACCTCAGAGGGGTTGACGGCTTTAGGAGGTAAGGAGAGAGGAATCGGTGAAGAGAGGAATTCTTTAACTTCAGCAGTATGGGAGGGATGGAGTTCAGGATGAGGAGTGAATGTGTACGATAGATGTTTAGCAAACTCTTCTGCTCTATTCTCATCTGACGAAGCCCAGGAACCATCATCACGGCGGAGGGGGTGGGAAATGGATTGGAATTTAAGGATTTTTTTAGTTACATTCCAGAGGGAGTTATCACTTGCAGATAGTGAGGAAAGATAGGAATTATAGGATTGGGATCTAAACGTAGCCAGTTTTTGTTTTACCTGCTTGGAATAATAGTTATATGATTTCCGATCATCAGGATGCCTGGTTCTTTGCCAGATGGTCCTAGAGCATCGTTTTCTATTAATAAGGTCCAGTAGGTCTTGGGGTAGAGGATTTATTTTGCGGTATTTTTTAGAAGGATAAGGTGAAGATGCAGTCCAAACTGCTTGTTGGATCAAGGTAGTCATGGAATATACTGCTTCATCTAGGTCTGCGGGTGTTTTTAAGGAAACTCTGAGGTCAATATTATCATCCAGTATTTGACGGAAGAGGTTCCAATTAACTGGCCCCCTGATAAATGAAGGTGGAGGTGGTTTGGGAATTGGTGATGTGGAGACCGTTAGGATTAGGGGACTATGGTCTGAGGAAAGATCATCAAGTCTTGAGATGCAATAATGAAGGGACCCTAGACCTTTGTGGATGAAAAAATCTAGGAGATCGGGATTGCGGTTAGGATCTGTTGGCCAGTATGTGGGAGAATTGGGTGAGAGGATGTTGCTGTGATGGGAATTAAGTGCAGATAGCAATGTTCGTCCTCGGGAATTTGTGGTTCTGGCTCCCCATTGCTGGTGTTTAGCATTTAAGTCTGCACCTAGAAGGAAGTGGTGTCCTAAGGAGTTAAGGAAGGAAGTTAATTGGGATTCTGAGATGGGTATTTTAGGCGGGGAGTATGCTGCGACTACTGCTATTGGGTAAAGGGAAGTTTGGATTATCACGGCAGTGGATTGTAGGAAATTATGGGTTAGCAAAGGGAATAGATGATGGGAAAGGGATTGATGGATAATTATGGCAGTGCCAGCATGTGCTGTTCCATCAGGATGGTCGGTTCGATAGATATGATAGTTGGGGATGTTAAGTGGTCGTTTGTTGGTAAGTCGAGTTTCAGTTATTAATGCTATATCAATGTTTTTGTCCTGTAATAAGATTGTTAGTTCGTTGACGTGATTTCGAATACCATTCGCATTCCAAAGGAGAACGGAGAGGGATTTGATTGGGGGCATTTAAGGATTTCTCGACAGTGGGATGAGGTTGGATACAACATTGGTAAGCAAGGAAATGAGAGGAGTGATGAGTGACCTGAATTCAGAGAGGAAAGAAGTCAATAGGCTTGTGAGGTCAGTGGCATTGGGAGGAGGAGGAATGAATGTCTGGTTATTAGGCCTAGGTTCAGAGATGGGATAAGGGTCTTGTGGTTGAGATGTGAATACTCGAGGTTGAGGTTCTTGTGGCAGGGCCTGAGTTTGTGTGGGTGCAGTGTCTCCTTTGAACATCTGAGCATAGGACACTCTTGTATTTACAGTTCTAGAGGGTTGTCTTGGTGGCCTGGATGGCCGTTCTTCTCTTGGAGCTGCATAAATTCTTGCTTTCAGTTCCTTATATGTTTGGCAACCCTTGTAGTTCGCTGGGTGCCCTTGGTGGCATAAAGCGCATACTGCTGGTGTTCTTCTGGACTTCTGGCAGTCCTCAGTTTTATGTTGATCACCGCACCTGACACATCTAGGAATGTGGTGGCAATAGCGTTTCGTATGACCATAAGCCTGGCAGTTATGGCATTGTACAATGTCGCGCTTAGTGTAGGGCTTTTCTACAACAACGCTAGTGTAATAAAGGCGTGTGACCTTGTAGATTTCTTCGACCTGGGGCGTTCGGTCAAGGTCAACGAAGAATAGTGGGAGCGGTATTTTATTTTTTGTACCAGGCTGTTCTCTATCTTCCTTGAATATATTCACTATTTGTCGAACACGGAACCCCATCTCAGTTAGTTCTTCTTTAATGGCATCCAGCGGTGTTGATGGGTGTAATCTCCTGATCACCACCCTGAGCGCTCTCTCTTGGCGCAGTTGATATGTGTGATAATCCGCCTTAGTGTCAGATAAATACTTGACAATTTTTCTGTACGTATCTGGGGTGTCAGGCATTAATTTCGTGTCATTAGTGCGGCTTTGGCATACGTATTTACCTGAGCCCACTATATTATTTAATTGTTGACACATTAATTGGAAATTTTTTATATTTCTAACGAATATTGGTGGAGGTTTAGGTTCACTAGGGATGGGTACTGCTTCCATTTGTTCATTCTGTGTGTTTGACAGCACTTGGAATGGATTAGCTGTAAAAAAAGGCGATTCTTCTAGCGTACCTTGTATTGGTATAACTTGTGTTGACATATTTTGTGATGATGTGCCAGGTTGATTTTCAACTTCGTCAACTGAGCTCTCTGGTGTAGCTGGCGGGGTATTTTTTTTAGAGCGTCTAGCCCTTTTCTTGATGGGTGAACTCTTTGTGGTATCGAGACTCCTAGATCTTAAAGTTCGATTGTTACCTTTGCTCGACATTACCATATGAAAATAGCGCATCTCCTATTAATTTAATTAGAGGTAACTGTAATAATTTGAAAAAAAAAAATGTCCTTTATCAATTACGTATATATTACGCGAGTTTGTAGAAGTCTAAGTAACGTAGATCTGCTTCCGCCAAAGGGCAGCAGCCCACTGGTCGGATTAACGAATGTATATGGCCGGCTTGTTATCTATCACTATCCTCAGGTCTATTTACATTGTTCACAATGCCGTTATAAATAAGTGATTACTCACCTTGTTTATGTCCAGTTTCAACTTAATTGTTAACTTAACAGTTTACACTACTTTTTCACATATAACATGAATTATTTCACTGTTAATAAAGTCACTTAATAAGAGACGAAATAAAGAGTATATGTGTAAGGTTAACGCATGCGCAGAACTGACATTACAAAATTAAAATTTTGTATCTGGCCAAATAAAAAAAAAACATAAAAAGTAAAGATAAAGCTAAATCAATAAAGAAAATATTAGTTTTACATACTACATGCAAAATAAAATAAAAAGACAAAAAAAAAAAATCTATATACAAAACTCTTGAACCTAGCCAAGATACTTGAAACTGTACAATTGTAAAATATAAATATACACTTTTAGAAAAAAAAAAAAAAAAAAAAAAAAAAAAAAAAAAAAGTCGAATCTGCTAATAAGTATTTCAGTTATGAGTAGTGTTGCCCAAATGCGAGACCGAGAAGAGTCTTGGTCTTGCAAACTCAGTTTTGGTTATGGTCTTGGTCTTGAGCAAGACTCTCGCAACAGTTACTTATTAGCTTATTACTATAGAGATATCACTGTAATTTTTTAGGTAGGAGAAACCTAAATAAACCCGAATGAAAAATTATAGGAGTTGAATGCAGAATTATGTTAGTTATATTAATTAAGATTGTCAAGTATTATTAACTATTTTGAACTATTTTTTTTAAAAAATCGATTTTTTTTACCAGTCCTGGTCTTGGTCTTGCAACAGTTAAGAGGCCTTGGTCTTGGTCTCGAAAAGTGCAAGAACAAGACCGATTTTGGGCAACACTAGTTATGAGTTATATGTAAATACATTATTATGAGTAATATGTAGTTTTTCATACACGGTTAGCGGGTATCTGACTGTTTTGGGGACAGGAATTGGAATAGGAGGGTTTTGAATGTAGACAGGGATGAAGAATGCCGAATTATGATAAGAATGGAATTCCAAAATTCAACAGAGCGAGCTATGAAGGAGTTTTGGAACGTGGCAGATCTGTGAGAAGGAATGTAGAGGTTGGAAGGTCGAGATCTTGTGGAAAGGGACTGGACTGAGGACTTGAATTGGAGAGGGTTGTAGGCGTAAGAAGGACGATGATTGTTGATGATATGATAGAGGAATGTTGTCTTCGATTGGAGGGGAAGAGCCACTTTAACTCAGTGTAGTGGTGAGAGACATGGTAGTATCTCGGGGCACCGATTACAAATCTCACGCAACGAAGTTGTACATATAGTACATATGTGGTTTTCATGAATGCTATCACTGGTATCATTTAATATTTAATTGTATAGATTAGAGCAATATAAAAATTGAAATTTGTATATATAAATGTATTTTTTTTTTTTTTTTTTTTGCACTTACATATATTTATCCGCACCTGTCAATTATAACTATTGACAATCAGCAGATGTGCTGGCAGAGTCATGAGAATAAATAAATAAATAAAATGGCTTGATAGGCATGAGGAAAAGCAATACCCAGCGGCATCCTTTCCATGGCTTTTACTTACTTACATACAATTACGTAAGTAGGTCCCTCATCCAGACCCTTTTCAGTCGTCTTCTGGAGTTCTCCGGCATAATAGTCGTGGCCATTTCATTAATTAGCTGGTTGGAGTGTCCATGTAATTTATTATGGAATCGTTTGTAGTAAGTTCGTATGTGTTCATTGATCGTTGGCATGTGTAAGTCAGTATGTAAAGTGTTATTATTCACGTACCAGGGTGCTTGGGTAATTAGTCGTAGTATCTTAGACTGAAAAGTTTGAAGTCGTTTTATGTGTGTTGGTTTTGCAATTCCATATATTTGTAGTCCGTAAGTCCAGAGAGGTTTTAATAGATATGTATAAATATTTAATTTCTGTCTTGCTTTTAATTTCGAATGCCGTCTTAATAATGAATGCAATAGTTTTAATCTGTGATTTAGTGATGCACGTTTTTTCTTTACATGTGGACCCCATGTCATTCTTCTGTCAAACGTCAGGCCTAGGTATTGTACTCTATCTGTTTGTGGAATCGGTATGTTGTTTAAGTATACAGCAGGGCATGTTTCTAGTCTTAGAGTAAATGTAATGTGTTGTGACTTTTGATAATTTATTTGAGTTTTCCATAGTTTACACCAATCGTTAATTTTTTGTAAGTGATGTTGTAGGTTAAGTGATGCCTGTGTAGGATTATCGTGTCTAGTAATGATAGCAGTGTCGTCTGCGTAGGTTGCTGTAAGTGTGTGGATACTTTGAGGAATGTCATGTGTGTATGTTATGTACAGTAGTGGGGCTAAGATTGACCCCTGAGGTACGCCAGCTAAGATAGGTCGAATTGAGGACAGACCTGAACCATGCCGAACGGAGAAAAATCTGTCTGAGAGAAAGGAGTGAAGAATTAAGTAGTAGGTTGGTGGAAGTATGGTCTTGAGTTTGAAGAGAAGCCCCTGATGCCATACTTTGTCGAAAGCTTGGGCGACATCCAGAAATACTCCGGTTGCATATAGTTTTCGCTCTAGTGCTGTCGATATGTAGTCAGTTACCCTGTGTAATTGATGTGTTGTTGAATGTAATTTTCGAAACCCGAATTGATGGTCAGGAATAATCTGTTTGTCTGTTAGTATATGTAATAGTCGTGAGTATAATAGTTTTTCAAATAATTTAGAACACACTGGAAGCAAACTAATCGGTCTATATGAAGAAGGATTGTTAGTTTCTTTATCTGGCTTTTTAATCATGGTTATATGAGAGTATTTCCATTGTATTGGAAATTTTGTGGTCCTAAGAATGCAATTGAAGATTGTGGTGAGAAACACTAGAGCTTTCCTTGGCATTTGCTGGAGCGCCTCAGCATTTATCAAGTCATGACCAGGGGTTTTTCTTTTCGGTAATTGTCTAATTTCTTGTGCAACTTGTGATGGTGTGAAAGGAGGTGGTGGTAGTGTGAGCTGTAATGGTATGTCTAAGTTATTTTGTACGAAAATATCATGTTCTGTATTAACGAAGTCAGTATGTGATTTAAAAACAGAGGAAAGATGAGTAGCAAAGAGTTCAGATCTTTCTTCGTCCGAAACAGCCCAAGAACCATCCTCTCTTCGTAGGGGTGCTGACACCTCACGATGCTTTAAAAGATTCCTTGTGTGTCTCCATAAACTTCCATCGTCTGTCGAAAGGTTGTTAATAAAATTGTCGTAGTTAGTGCTTTTGAATTTTTGAATATGTCTTTTAAGTTCGTTGTTCAATCTGTTAAAAGTTTGTTTGTCTGAAGGAAGTCTATTAGTCTGCCATACTTTACGAGCTCTTCTCTTTGCCCTGATTAAGTCCCTTATGTACATAGGATACTGGGGCAAGTTCACTGCTCTTTGTGACCTAGATGTTGATGAGGACCATGCTGCATCTTGTATACTTTTTGTAAAAGTTTCGACGGCTTCTTCTAGTTCCTCTTGATTTTTAATTGAACCTGGAACAGAAATATTGGTGTTCAAATGGTCTCTATATGCGTCCCAGTCCATGCAACCTGTTATGAGCTTAGGTCTCTTTTGTGCTTCAGAAGGCGCGTCGAAGAGAACCATGTGCACCGAGGAGTGATCAGAGCAAAGATCAGAGCTTGTATTGACGGCAAAAGGTACGGTTCTAAGTCCTTTTGTAATAAAGAAGTCAAGTAAGTCGGGAGTTTTGCGTCTGGAGGTGGGCCAATAAGTGGGTGAATTTGGAGTTACAGTGTCTAATGAAAGTTCATGGAGAACAGACCAGAGATTTCTGCCTCTTGGAGTAGACAACCTTGAACCCCAGCCTTGATGCTTAGCATTATAGTCTCCACCTGCGATGAAGCATCTTCCGAGACGTTTGAAGAACTCAGAAAACATCGTGGGTGTAAGCTTGTACCTAGGGGGACAGTAAACTGAGGCAAATGTTATAGTGTAGTGTTTAGTGTATAATGTTATTCCTGTTGATTGTATGTCGGGTGTAATGGGTAAGTCTATGGGATTGTGTTTTAGTTAATTTTTTACGAGTATCGCTGTTCCTCCATGTGCAGTTTTGTCTGGATGATCAGTTCTATAAATAGAGTAATCCTGGATGTAAATTTTTGATCGAGGTGTCAGGTGTGTTTCAGTAATGAGTGCTATGTCAATCCGTTTTTCGTGCAAGTATAAGTCAAGTTCAGTATTGTGTTGGGTCAGTCCGTTGGCATTCCACAAAAGAATTGACAGAGAATCCACAGTTAAATTATTGTGGGACATAATTAGGGCACCAGACCTGTGTAAACTGTGATAGCTGTTGAAGAAGAATGAAAAGGGGCTGGATTAAGTTATTTAACCCATTAATGATATTAAATAACTGGGAAGAGCTATTATCTACCGGAGGTACCGTCTGGGTAATGCCTCCCCTCATACCTGTACATGTTTTTTGGTTCTGGGGTGCTGAGTTCGATGATGGTTGATTATGTTGCTGCTGAGGTCCAGCGATGTTCTGTGGTTCCGCTTGGTTGTTCCGCTGCCGTATTGGAGGGAATTCATGGATGCCTGGAGGTCCCTGTGCTGGCTCTGCTACTGTGGGACGCTGAAGACGGTTTCTCACATTGCGCTGAACCCTGAGATCTTTCAGCGTCTGGCAGCCTCTGTAGTTAGCCGGGTGCTGACCACTGCAATTGGCGCACTTAGCGGGAGTCTCTCTAGTTTTTAAACATGAGCTGCTTTCGTGATATTCGCCGCACTTCACGCAGCGTGGTCGATGATTGCAATATGTTTTAGTGTGCCCATATTGCTGACACCGAACACACTGAGGAATACTTCGCTTCTGACGTGGTTCTTCGATTTTAATGTGAGAGTAATATAAAAACTCAATTTTAAAAATGTCTTCTCTGAATGTCTCTTTTGTAACGTCTACGAAAAACATAGGAAGAGGTTTTTTAAATCGAGATATTACGTTTACCACATTTGTTACTTCATAGCCCATATTTTTAAATTCTTCTCTGATTATCTCGACTGGTGTTCCATGATGGAGATATTTAACAACAATTCTTGGGCATCTGTCCTGTGGGAGTTGGTAGGTGTGAAAGTCCGCGCCTTTATTTCGTAGACTTGAATTTAATTTGCGATATATATCAGGTGTTTGTGGGTAAACAGTGACACCTTTTAATGTTGATTTTGTCTTAAATGTATTAGGGCCAGCTTCATTTTCTAAGAATGAAATTAAAGCATGATAATTCTCCACACCGTTTATAAAAATTGGTGGAGTTTTATCATTTTGAGGCGGTTGTCTTGTTTCTTCAGTTCGTGAGTTCATCTTGGTTAGAACCTCAAAACTGTTAGAGGTTGGAATAGGTTCTGCTGGTCGTTTTTGTGCTCTTGGCGCGCTTGAATCTGACATAGGTCTTTTACGACCAATAACTAGCTCCCAGGAGCCAACATCAGTGTTTGTATCACTATTTGCTAAGTTCATATTGCTTACCTCCTCGTGTTGTGACCGTTCCACCATCGTTGGCGGTGAAATCCGCTCAACCTTTGTTTCGTTTTTTGTCTTCAGCTCTGTTGTCTTCAAAAAACACTTTTGCTACACAAAAAAATGAGTATTTATACTTAATTATCACTTTTTAGGAGAGACAAAAGCAAATTAACCTTTAACGCTGTTTAACATCAACAGCTGTTCATAAATGTAATTAAA
The DNA here is from genome assembly GCA_928085145.1 of Nezara viridula. Lineage (NCBI taxonomy): Eukaryota > Metazoa > Arthropoda > Insecta > Hemiptera > Pentatomidae > Nezara > Nezara viridula. The sequence continues at coordinate 181,398,504 of OV725079.1, read as the reverse complement.
CAAATAAAATTCCTACAACGAAATGTAAATAAATATAGCGTCTATAATTTTTACTTTCACTTCTGTTTTGTCTGAAATTACTTATTTCTGCTAAGAAGAGAGTGGTAATTGAAAGACTTGTGGTGGGCGTACCAGATTTTTTTTTATAGAATATAATAAACGAAAAGAACACAAATTGCATTGAACAGTTTCGTATTGTAAGTATATAAAAATCTGATGCGCGCAACACACAACTTTCACTTACCGATCAACTTTGAATATAAATTATTTTCTGGCCATGTTGGGCTATTATAAAATTTTTGAATTGCATTTTTAACTGAGCTAAAGCTAAAAAATAACAGCTAACAAATCATAAACACCATTAAAATAAAAGTTTTATTTATTATATCATCGGTTGATTATGGATTGTACGATCCGTTGATTATGGATTGTATGACTGTTAGTTATTAAATTGTTATTTTCCATTGCAAAGTTTAATAAAACGGAATTAAGAGATTTGTATTGTCTGTCATAGACAGGTCAAAAGTTGTCACACTAATTGTAAGTGAAAAGGCAGTGGATCAGCTGATGAGAAGGTTGTCTCCTCAACTCCTCTCTCAGTTTTTACCAATTTTATAGCGGAATCTCTCTGATTATTCACGTGATACAGTAAAAGTGTATATCAGAGCAGTTGATATTTACTGTTGGCATCTTTTTTTTTTTGTTATTTTAAGAAAAAAAAAAAAAAATTTTTTTTTTCTTTTTTTTATTTATTTATTTTTCTCTTGTGATATGCGGTATGATCAGCAAGTGATGGCCAGTAAGGTGCCCAAGAGGTCTCGGTCAGACGGAGTTAGCTCACCAGCCAAACAAAGGACTCGTCGCTGCCTACGAGAAATACCTCCAGTGACCAAAATGAACACTTCAGAACCAGAACCTCAGCCCCAACCAGGTACGTCTGCACAAGAAACGATTGAAGAATCACCTTTCTTTACTCCAAACCCCTACCAAGTGCTTCAAAATGACAAAGAAGTAATGGAGTCTGCAGCAATACCCAGAGAACCAAAGCCTCCTCCGATATTTGTGAAAAATATAAAAAATTTCCAGATGTTCTGCACCCAACTAAATAAAATCTGCTCTGGCAGTTATTCATGCCTTAACAGGACCAATGACACCAAAATAACACCTGATTCTGCAGAAACCTACCGAAAAATAGTGAAGTACTTATCAGAAACAAATGCGAATTTTCACACTTACCAGCTGAGGCAGGAAAGAGCTTTACGAGTAGTGATAAGAAATTTACATTCCTCAACCCCCACTGAAGTTATTAAAGACGAACTAACGACGCTTGGTTTCAATGTACGCCAGGTAACAAACGTTTTGAAGGAGGACAGGGAGCAGCCAGGATTACAAAATAGGATCCCACTACCATTGTTTTTCGTGGACTTGGAGCCATCACCAGGTATCGAAAAAATATATGATATCACAAGAATATACTACACAATGGTGAAAGTTGAGAAGCCATATCCCAAGAGAGACATCGTGCAGTGCCATAATTGTCAGACCTATGGCCACACGAAGACATATTGCCACCATCTGCCGCGTTGCGTGAAGTGCGGTGAACAGCACAAATCTGTAGAGTGCACCAAACCTATACAAGATCCAGCAGTATGTGCCCTATGCTTGGAGGGACACCCGGCCAACTACAAAGGCTGCCAAATTTACAAGAATCTCAAAACCAGACACCAGAAAAACCGGATTCAAGATGAAGCACTAAGAACAAGAAGAGAGAGAGAGCCTTCCAGAATTGTAAACAATGATGTATCATTCTCCCAACTACTTCGAGGTAAGACTTTAACCGATAAATGTCAAGCCCTGCCACAACAACAACCTCAAACCCAACCTCAAAATAGTCTTCATCCTAATATACCTAACCACCAACAACAAATTCCTCATATTCCTCCTCCTTCAAATGCAACAGATCTCACAAGTTTGTTAGCATCTTTCCTCACCGATTTCAAATCCCTTGTTACTCCACTCATATCACTCCTCACGAATCTCGTATCTCACCTCATCCCTCCTTTGAAAAATCCTTAAATGTCTCACATCCCTAAACCCATATCCATTCTCCTTTGGAATGCGAATGGTGTTAGAAATCATACAGACGAACTATCTACTTTACTACTTGACAAGAACATTGATGTGGCACTAATTACTGAAACTCGACTAACCACTAAACAGCACTTCAATATACCACAATACCTGACATATCGTACTGACCACCCTGACGGAAAAGCACATGCCGGTACTGCTGTAATTGTACACCAATCCCTCTCCCATCACCTACTCCCATTACCAATACATGATTTCCTACAGTCCACCGCTATCGTGATAAAAACCTTCTCCTTTCCGGTCACTCTTGCATCAGCGTATTGCCCTCCTAACCGATCCATATCCAATGCCCAATTCAGTTCTCTCCTCGACTCCTTAGGACATCACTTCATCTTGGGTGCAGACCTAAATGCCAAGCACCAACAATGGGGTTCCAGAACCACGAATTCTCGTGGCCGAACCCTGCTGTCTGCACTCAATTCCCAACGTTTTCACCTCCTTTCCCCCAACTCTCCTACCTACTGGCCCACAGATCCCAACCGTAATCCTGATCTTCTTGATTTCTTTATCCACAGCGGCTTAAGTCCCCTCAATTGTTCCATTACACGTCTAAATGAACTTTTCTCTGACCATAGTCCTCTAATCCTTAATGTTTCACTTGAACATGTTTCACTGTTCCCAAACCTTCTCCACCGTCATTCATTAGGGGCCCAGTAAACTGGGACCTTTTCCGCCAAATAATCTCCGATAAAATTGATCTCAACATATCCCTCAAAACTCCCGATGACCTTGATAGTGCCGTAAATTCCTTTACTACCACAATCCAACAAGCCGCCTGGACTGCCTCCTTCCCAAAAGACTCCTCCAGAATTCCTATAAAGACCATTCTACCCCAACACCTCCTTAACCTAATCCGCACCAAACGCCGTGCCAGATTATTATGGCAACGTACCCGACATCCTACCGACCGCTGCTCCTATAATTACTACTGCAAACAATTAAAACTGGAATTAGCCACCTTCAGATCACAATCCTTCAACTCCTACCTATCCTCCCTCTCTTCTCGCGACAATTCCCTTTGGAAAACCACAACAAAAATCCTAAATCCTCACCGCATTTCCCATCCTCTCCGACGAGGTGATGGCTCCTGGGCAGCATCTGACGAAGACAAAGCTGAGGAGTTCGCCATTCACCTATCCAATACATTTATTTCACATCCGGAATCCCATCCTGCCCACACCGTAACAGTAGAAGAACTCCTTACATCACCAATCCCACTTTCCTTGCCCCCAAAAGCTATTCATCCTTCCGAAGTAAAATTTCAATTAAAAAAACTAATCAACCGTAAAGCTCCTGGACATGATCTCCTTACACCTCAAATCCTTCGACAACTTCCATCCAAAGCACTCATATTCCTTACATATATCTACAATTGTATCCTACGCACCACCCACTTCCCTCTGTTATGGAAACACTCCACTATTATCCTTTTCCCGAAACCAGGAAAACCTCTCAATAGCTCAACATCCTATAGACCAATTAGCCTACTCCCAATCCTTTCAAAAATTTTTGAAAAGATCCTTTTGAAACGAATCCTACCCATTATAGAATCCCAAAATATCCCTTCCCATCAGTTTGGTTTTCGCTCCCAACATTCTACTGTTCAACAAGGACTCCGAGTTGTTGATCATATTTCCTCAGCCCTAGAAAACAAGGAATACTGTTCGGGTGCCTTTCTGGACATTGCACAGGCATTTGACCGGGTATGGCACTCCGGACTGCTCTCCAAGCTTAAAATCCATTTACCTCAGTCCTTGTACCTAGTCCTCCGATCCTACCTCTCTGACCGCTCCTTCCGAGTTCGCTGTGGAACAGAATTTTCCAATATCTACTCCGTTAAAGCCGGTGTTCCCCAAGGCAGCGTCTTGGGTCCCGTGCTTTACATCCTCTTTACTGCTGACATCCCTGTTCATCCCGATACTTTTCTTGCAACATTCGCTGACGACACCACAATCTTATCATCCAACTCTGATCCCGAAATAGCATCCTTAAATCTCCAAAGTCACCTCACCTTGATTGAGCACTGGTGTAATAACTGGCGCATTAAAGTTAATGAATCTAAATGCCAACATATTACCTTTACACTCCGACGCAATTCCTGTCCACCAGTACTCTTTAATTCCATCCAGCTTCCCTATTCAGACACAGTCCGGTATCTTGGCTTTCATTTAGACCGAAGACTAACTTGGAACCCACATACTAGACTCAAAAGACAAGAACTCAACCGACGATACGGCCAACTATACCGACTACTAAGCAGAAAATCTAAACTTTCCATTGAAAACAAGCTACTGATCTACAAGACAATACTGAAACCTATTTGGACTTACGGACTAGAACTGTGGGGATCAGCAAAATTTTCTAACATCAAGCGCATCCAATCCTTCCAGTCTAAAGTCCTTCGAACAATAGTCGATGCTCCTTTCTATGTATCCAACAAAACCCTACATCATGACCTTAACATCCCATTTGTCCTAGACCTTATCCCAGAAAAATTCTCCAAATTTCACCAGAACCTTACTTACCACCCAAATCCTCTTGCACAATCCCTATCAAGCATCTCCCATCCCTATAATCCTCCAAGAAGGTTGAAACGGCAGTGGCCTCGCGACCTTTTGTAGATTATATAAATTGGAGTTCTGGCAATGGCCAGATTCTTCACTCAAGACATGTGTGTATGTGGCTAAAGTGCTCTCGACCAATCTCCGCTGGCTTTAGTACCAGTGACGCGGTTGGGAGAGTAGCGCAGGGTTCTCCTGGAGTTCCCTCGCCTGATTGTATATAGGTATGCATGTGGTTTTTTTTTTTTTCCTTAGTTTTAATTTTCTTATTTTTTAGGTTATTTTATTTTATTGTCTATTGTATATACTTTTGATTATTATTTTGTTCTATTTATTTTATTTTTTTGTACATATGGTGTGAATGTCATCCTACCTCACTATAACCAATGTCCAACAGACAGATTGTTATAATACTCAATAAAGAAATTAAAAAAAAAAAAAAATCTACAAATGATTATGGATTGTAGGACTCTTAGTTATTAAACTGTTATTTTCTATTGCAAAGTTTACTTAAATGAAATTACGAGAATTTCACTGCCTGGTATAGAAAGGTCAAAAGTTATCACACTAATTGTAAGTGGGTAATGTTGAGATTTCACAAAGGGAAAATTCATCAAATTATTCACAAATCAAATTTTCTAAAAAGTTACTTGATGATTTTTTCGGAATAAACGGTCAGTAGATACCTAATTATTTAAATATAATATCATATCTAGAGTTATTAAACTACAGCAAATGTATTTAAGGTTATAAATATATCCATGAAATATTTTTATACTTCACTTTTTCTTTCACACAAATATAATGAAATAGTGTTTTAAAAAATGACATCGGATTGATTCGGTGGATTTTAAATACTTTTTTTCAAACCTTTAAAAAAAATTTAAAGTTTACATTTACTAAGACAATTTAATTAAATTCCTTGAAAACATGTGATTTACGTTAAGTAATGTTAGTTTTCAGAAAAAATATTTTTTATAATTTTTTCATCACTCTCTGTTATCTTCTAAAACTTTATTTATTAGATATCACTTTTTCTAAACTTCTCCACTTTCCAACGATATATTATACTTATACCTTCTGACTGTTATTTCTTGAGATTCATTTTCAACTTGGATAAGCATATTTTTTTTTTCTCCAGTTTCCAATTATCATATTCTTTCAAACTTCATATTTAGCCATTCTTTATAGCTAATGTCAATGAAAGAGAGTTCATTTTTTTTAAATAAACCATATTAAAGATACTTTAGAAGAAGACGTATATGAACATTGGACATTTAAGCCCTGTAAAGTGACATCAACGGAGATAAGACCTAAATGATATTTAAGATCACTTTCTTATACAATGATGCCCCGAATTTAATCAAAATCGTTAGAGCCGTTTTTGAGAAAATTTTAAAAATGTTTTTCAGCGTTGATTTAAAGTGACACTTCTGGTTAGCCGATATAAAGGAAAAAGTTGCCACGACATCAAAGGCATATGCCTATCTTAAATACGTAATATCAGTTCCTACGACTTGTAGTTTTTGAACTAGATTGCTAACATACAAACACACAGACCATTTTTCGGGACTTGGTTATTTGGACTCACGGTACCTCAAAACGTGTATTTCCGTTGAAAACTCAGACTTGAAATTTTCACGATCGCAATACTTACACTTACTATATATTTCAGATATAAATAAGTGAAAGTAAAAATGAAAAATATGTTTGATTTTATCCTAGCTACGGCACGTGTATTGCTGCCATTTCCATATTCTATTAGGGTCTAATTAATATACTGGCAACGATAAATCGACATATTTACTTTTCATTTCTGTTTTCATCTCGCTTCAAGCCTATTAATGCGGCCGACTAAATATTCATCACGGTAAACAAAGTTGAACCGAATTTAATTAACGTTTCTGATATTACAAATTTTCAATATAAATTACCTTTCATTTATAAATATTTACATAACAAGGGTATATTAGCTACAATTTGCTGACTGACTAATATACTCCGAGAATCATTCGTACGAAATAACTAGTTGCTCATTGAATATTACGATTAAAATTTACTTAAATATAAATTAACTATGAATTAAAACATTTCGGACATTATTTTTTTTTTTACTTCACCTACCAATAAATACAGGGTGTTTCAGGATTGAGTAGGCAAATTGAATATATAAATTAAGGACCTCAAAACAAGAAAAAAAAACTGGTGTGTCCACTCGAAACGACTTCCCTACCTATTTCAAAAACATTTTTATATCTTTACATATGTTCATGAAGAAACAAAAAAAAGATTGAACTAGATTTATTTTCCTGAAAATTTATTAAAGAAAAGACTTGAGTACGATTTATTTGATAAACTAAAGCAATGTAAACCGGGGTGAAGGTAGATCAGTGTAAAAATTTCAATACCCTCTAATATTGCTGATTAAAAACTTTTTTCCATAGCCTAATTTTGTCAAACAATAATTTCTGTTTAAAGTAGAGGAAATTGTGTGATGTGGCCAACAGATTTTCTTATTTTCACTAATTCATTTTTTTTTTGTAGTAGTCAAAACCTACAAGATAAAAAAAAAAAGAAGCAACAAAATATGTTCACTAGTTTCCGACGAAATCTTGGCACAGACAGACAGATGGACAGACCAATGACTAAAAATATGATTTTCGGACTCAGGAGGCACTGAAACGTATAGGAAATTTGACCCGATTGCAATACTTTCCTTAGTATAGTATACTTAGCTAAATATACGAAATAAGAAGAATATACTACGCAAGTGTTATAGTAGAGAAGCCATATCCTAAGAGGGAAATCGTACAATGTCACAATTGCCAGGCATATGGCCATACCAGGACTTACTGCCATCATCTGCCGCGCTGTGTGAAATGTGGAGAGCAGCACAAATCCGGGGAGTGCACACAACCGAAACGGGATCCTGCAGTTTGTGCTTTGTCCCTTGAAGGACATCCAGTGAACTACAGAGGCTGTCAGATCTACAAGAATATCAAATCAAGATATCAAAAATCCCGGACCCAAGAAGAAGCAGAGGCATCAAGAAGAGAACCTAACGCATCAAGAAGAGGACCTTCAAAAATAATTGACCCAACGGTGTCTTTTACACACTTATTAGGAGGTAAGAATGATGTTACTTATTGTGAGACCCTGCCGCAACAACAACACATACCTCAAAATTCTCAACCCCACCCTCAACATCCTAATCAAACTTCACCTAATCAACAGTTTTATCAACACCAAATTCCTCGCATTCCTCCTCCCTCAAATACCACAGATCTCACCAGTTTACTTACATCTTTCCTCTCTGAATTCAGACCCCTTGTTACTCGTTTGATATCTCTTCTCACCAATCTTGTATCATACTTTATCCCTCCCGCGAAAAATCCTTAAATGACTTTCAATAAACCTTTATCCATTCTCTTTTGGAATGCGAATGGTGTTAGAAATCATACAAACGAACTAACTACATTATTACTTACTACACGACAAAAATATTGACGTGGCACTAATTACTGAAACTCGACTAACCACTAAACAGCACTTCAAAATACCACAATACCTGACATATCGTACTGACCACCCTGACGGAAGAGCACATGCCGGTACTGCTGTCATTGTACACCAATCCCTCTCCCATCACCTACTCCCGTTACCTACACACGATTTCCTACAGTCCACCGCTATCGTGATAAAAACCTTTTCCTTTCCGGTTACCGCTGCAATTGCCCTCCTAACCGATCCATATCCAATGCCCAATTCCGTTCTCTCCTCGACTCCTTAGGACATCACTTCATCTTGGGTGCAGACCTAAATGCCAAACATCAACAATAGGGTTCCAGAACCAAGAATACTCGTGGCCGAACCCTGCTGTCTGCACTCAATTCCCAACGTTTTCACCTCCTTTCCTACAATCCTGATCTTCTCGATTTCTTTATCCACAGCGGCTTAAGTCCCCTCAATTGTTCCATTACACGTCTAAATGAACTTTCCTCTGACCATAGTCCTCTAATCCTTAATGTTTCACTTGAACCCGTTCCCAAACCTTCTCCACCGTCATTTATTAGGGGCCCAGTTAACTGGGATCTTTTCCGCCAAATCATCTCCGAAAAAATTGATCTCAACACATCCCTCAAAACTCCCGATGACCTTGATAGTGCCGTAAATTCCTTTACTACCACAATCCAACAAGCCGCCTATACTGCCTCCTTCCCAAAAGACTCCTCCAGAATTCCTAAAAAGACCATTCTACTCCAACACCTGCTTGACCTAATCCACACCAAACGCCGTGCCAGATTATTGTGGCGACGTACCCGACATCCTACCGACCGCTGCTCCTATAATTATTACTGCAAAAAATTAAAACTGGAATTAGCCATCTTCAGATCACAATCCTTCAACTCCTACCTATCCTCCCTCTCTTCTCGCGACAATTCCCTTTGGAAAACCACAACAAAAATCCTAAATCCTCACCGCATTTCCCATCCCCTCCGACGAGATGATGGCTCCTGGGCATCGTCTGACGAAGATAAGGCTGAGGAGTTCGCCATTCACCTATCCAATACTTTTATTTCACATCCGGAATTCCATCCTGCCCACACCGTAACAGTAGAAGAACTCCTTACATCACCAATCCCACTTTCCTTGCCCCCAAAAGCTATTCATCCTTCCGAAGTAAAATTTCAATTAAAAAAACTAATCCCCCGTAAAGCTCCAGGACATGATCTCCTTACCCCTCAAATCCTTCGACAACTTCCCTCCAAAGCAGTCATATTCCTTACATATATCTACAATTGTATCCTACGCACCACCCACTTTCCTCTGTTATGGAAACACTCCACTATTATCCTTTTCCCAAAACCAGGCAAACCTCCCAATATCTCAGCATCCTATAGACCAATTAGCCTATTCCCAATCCTTTCAAAAATTTTTGAAAAGATCCTTTTGAAACGAATCCTACCCATTATAGAATCCCAAAATGTTCCTTCCCATCAGTTTGGTTTTCGCTCCAAACATTCTACTGTTCAACAAGGACTCCGAGTTGTTGATCATATTTCCTCAGCCCTAGAAAACAAGGAATACTGTTCGGGTGCATTTCTGGACATAGCACAGGTTTTTGACCAGGTATGGCACTCCGGACTGCTCTTCAAGCTTAAGATCAATTTACCTCAGTCCTTGTACCTAGTCCTCCGATCCTACCTCTCTGACCGCTCCTTCCAAGTTCGCTATGGAACAGAATTTTCTAATATGTACTCCGTTAAAGCCGGTGTTCCCCACGGCAGTGTTCCGGTGTTCCCGTGCTTTACATCCTCTTTACTGCTGACATCCCTGTTCATCCCGATACTTTTCTTGCAACATTCGCTGACAACACCGCAATCTTATCATCCATCTCTGATCCCAACATAGCATCCTTAAATCTCCAAAGCCACCTCACCTTGATTGAGCACTGGTGTAATAACTGGCGCATTAAAGTTAATGAATCTAAACGCCAACATATTACCTTTACACTCCGACGCAGTTCCTGTCCACTAGTAAACTTTAATTCCACCCAGCTTCCTTACTCAGACACAGTCCGGTATCTTGGCTTTCATGTAGACCGAAGACTAACGTGGAACCCACATACTAGACTCAAAAGACAAGAACTCAACCGACGATACGGCCAGCTATACAGACTACTAAACAGAAAATCCAAACTTTCTATTGAAAACAAATTACTTATCTACAAGACAATACTGAAACCTATATGGACATACGGACTTGAACTGTGGGGGACAGCGAAATCTTTTAACATCGAACGTATTCAATTCTTTCAATCTAAAGTCCTTCGAACAATAGTTGATGCTCCGTTCTATGTAACTAACAAAATCCTATACCATGACCTAAATATCTCATTTGTCCTAGACCTTATTCCAGAAAAATTCTCCAAATTTCACCAGAACCTTGCACAATCTCTATCCAGCACCACCTAATCCTTACAATCCTCCTCGAAGGTTGAAGCGGCAGTGGCCCAGAGACCTTCTGTAAATAAGCATCTATTGGAGTTTCGGCAATGGCCAGATCCTCCACTCAAGCCCGAGTGTGTATGATTAGGTTAGTTCTTTTGTTTATATACATTTATTTTATTTTATTGTATTTATTATTATTAAGTTTCTGTATTATTTATTTTTATTATTGTAAATAGAGTGTGAGTGTGCTCTCTAACACTATTATAAGTGTCCTTGATGTGACAGAATGTAATATTTCTAAATAAACAAGATATATAAAGTTTGTATATAACTTGAATGTTACACCAACTTTTTCGTCAAAATTGGTTAACCGGAAGTCACACTTTATATAATCGCTTTAACACATTTTTCGATTTTCTCAAAAATGGCTCTAACGATTTTGATTAAACTGAGTATATCAGTGTATTATTAAGCAGTTTTTTATACAATGTAGGTTTTATTCTGGTTGATGTGCTCTAACAAAGCTTAAATGCCTATTTTTCAATATTAGTTTTCTTTAAAGTACATTTAATTTATTTATTTGAAATAATTAATCATTTCATATAAATTAATCTTTGATATAAAAATAATTTAATATAAAATATTTAAGAATTTGCTAACTAACTAAAGGAGAAATATGAGATCGTAACGGATAATAATTGAAATGGAGAATTCAAAGGAATATGTGCGTGCCAGAACTCACCGAACAGGCTTTCATACGTAACATGAGCTTAATATAATACGGACTCCGACAATATTATTTACATATACACATGTGCTTATCATAAATGATATCGTTGGTATTATTTAATTGTAATTATTAATTGTAAAATAGATTAGAGCGATATAAAAATTAAAATTTGTATGTATAAGGGTAATTAAACAAATAATAATACCTACAATGAAATGTAAATTAATATAGCGTCTATAATTTTTACTTTCACTTCTCTTTTGTCTGAAATTACTTATTTCTGCTAAGAAGAGAGTGGTAAGTGAAAGACTTGTGGTGGGCGTATCAGATGTTTTTATAGAAGATAATAAACGAAAAGTATACATATTGCATTGAACAGTTTTGTATTGTAAGTATATATACAAATCTGGTGAGCGCAACACACAACTTTCACTTACCGCTCAACTTTGAATAGAAATTATTTTCTGGCCATGTTGGGCTATTATAAAATTTTTGAATTGCATTTTTAACTGAGCTAAAGCTAAAAAATACAGCTAACAAATCATAAACACCATTAAAATAAAAGTTTTATTTATTATATCATCGGTTGATTATGTATTGTACGATCCGTTGATTATGGATTGTATGACTATTAGTTATTAAACTATTATTTTCCGTTACTAAGTTTACTAAAACGGAATTAAGAGATTTGTAATGTCTGTCACAGACAGGTCAAAAGTTGTCACACTAATTGTAAGTGGATACTGTTAGAATATCACAAAAGTAAATTTGATCAAATTATTCACTAATTTAATTTTCTAAAAGGTTACATGATGATTTTTCCGAATACGATAAATATCTAAATATTTAAATATAATATCAGATCTGGAGTTATTAAACTACAGTAAATATATTCAAGGTTATAAACGTATCTACGAAATATTTTTATATTGCACTTCTTCTTTCACACTTCTTGTACTTCTTCAAGCCGCTAAATTAAAAACTCTAAATAATCCTAGCGAAGACAATCTGGAATACTTCCGGACCTCAAAGAAAGAAACGACAAAATTGCTCAAAAATAAAAAAAGGGAGTATCTTAAAAATAAAATAATTGAAATAGAAACTAAAAGAATCGAAAAAAACGTAAGAGACATGTACAAAGGTATAAACAGATCACGTAAAAGTGTAGGGCCCATAACGTCTCGAATTAGGGATAATAATAACAATATTCTGACCGATCCGGTTGACATATTGAATAAGTTTAAGGACAACTTTGACAATATTTTAAATACGGGAAATTATGATCTGTGTCCTCCTTCTGAGTACCAGAGTGCTGAACCGTTAATAGAAGGACCAAGTAAAGAGGAAGTTGAAGTATCTATCGGAAAATTAAAATCATATAAAGCAGCGGGAATCGATAATATTCCTACTGAACTAATTAAGGCATGCGGGGAAGCTGGAGTTTCTAAAATACATCGGTTGGTTAAAAAGATCTGGGTGAACGAGAAATTACCTGAAGAATGGAAAGAATCTATTCTTATTCCGATTCACAAAAAGGGTCCGAGGACGGATTGTAATAACTATCGAGGAATTTCACTCCTTCCGGTATGTTATAAAATATTCACTTCAATCTTAACCAGTCGAATCACGGAATACGCCGAGGAAATTATCGGAGACTACCAATGCGGATTTAGACGGAATCGTTCGACTATGGATCAAATATTTTCTTTACGGCAAATATTAGAGAAAAAATTGGAGTATAACGGTATTGTTCACCAGCTGTATATAGATTTTAAAAAGGCTTACGATTCTATTGACCGCCAGAAACTGTATAATATTCTAATCGAGCAGGGGATTCCAAAAAAACTAGTAAATCTAGTCAGGATGTGCTTGACGGAGACACTCAATAAAGTTAGAATCGGTAATAATTTGTCCGAAAAATTTGAGGTTCGTTCGGGTTTAAAACAGGGGGATTCTCTTTCGCCTGTCCTGTTCAATTTGGCATTAGAACATGCCATTAGGGAGGTAATGCGACCGAGAAAGGGTTGGATCTGGGCGGGACAACATCCGTGCTGGGCTATGCTGATGATCTGGTACTGTTAAGCGAAGACGTTGAAACTATAAAACTAAATACGACAACGTTAATGAAAGCCGGTAAAGAACTAGGACTCGAAATAAACGTGGATAAAACAAAATATATGGTTAGCTGCAAAAATGGCGATACTACTGGTGATATCGATATAGATGGTAATATGTTTGAACAGGTAGATAAATTTAGGTATCTAGGTTCTACGATAACTAGAAAAAACGAAATTGAAGAAGAGATTAAGGTTAGACTGAAGGCGGGAAATGCTTGTTATTTTTCTGTGACAAAACTACTTAGTTCGCGCCTCTTGTCCCGGAACTTAAAAATTAGAATCTATAAAACAATTATCTTGCCTACAGTTCTTTATGGATGCGAAACTTGGCCGCTTACATTAAGGGATGAGCAGCGTCTTAAGGTTTTTGAAAATAAAGTATTGCGTAGAATATTCGGACCGAAGAAGGATGAGTTAACCGGAGAGTTCAGACGGTTACACAACGCCGAATTGCGTGAGCTGTATCCGGGTAATATAATTGAGGTAATTTCATCGCGGCGAATCAAATGGGCTTGTAAAGTTGTTGGGCTTAGTAACGAGAGAATTCCTAAAAGGTTAATATTTGCTGTGCCGAATGGTAAGCGTCCGAGGGGTAGACCGAAGCGAAGGTGGGAAGATTGCATTAAAGCCGATCTGAAGGGACTGGGTTTGGACGGCGAACGGTGGAGGGAGGTGTGTAACAAGCGATTGGTGGTGTCGGCATCGAACCTTCGGGTTCGCTAAGCCTTTTATTATTATTATTATTACTTCTTCTTTCACACAAGTACAATGAAATAGTAATGGATACTGTTGGAATATCACAAGGAAATTTGATTAAACTATTCACTAATTTAATTTTCTAATAGGTTACATGATGATTTTTAGGAATAAACGGACGATAGATACCTAAATATTTAAATATAATATCAGATCTAGAGTTATTAAACTACAGTAAGTATATTTAATGCTATAAACGTATCTATGAAATATTTTTATATCTCACTTCGTCTTTCACAGAAGTACAATGAAATAGTAGTGGATTCTGTTGGAATATCACAAAGGGGAGATTCATCGAATTATTCACTCATTTAATTTTTTAAAAAGTTACATGACAATGAAAAAATGGACATAGAGACCTAATTGTTTAAATATAATATCAGATCTAGAATTATTAATTACAGTAAATGTATTTAAGGTTATAAACATATGCTTTATACATCCATGAAATGATTTTATATTTTATTTCTTCTGTCACACAAGTACAATGTATTTTTTTGTATTAGTTTTTTTAACAATGTCATTGCCTCGATTAGGTGGATTTTAAATATCTTTTCTAAACTAAAAAAAATTAGTAAATTTCATTTAATTTCCTTAAAAACATGTGATTTACGTTAAATATTATTAGTTTTCAAAAATTATTATTTCTGATGTTTCCTCACTCTCCCTTACCTTCTACAACTTTCTATGTTAGATATTGTTTTTTTCTAAAATTTTTCGCTTTCCAACGATATATTATAAGTATAAATTCTGACTAGTATTTCGACCTGGATAATCATTTTTATTTTTTCCTCCTTTATTCAATTATCAAATTCTTTCAAAAGTTATAATTAGCATTTTTTTTTGTAACTCTTAATAATAAAAGATAGTTAATTATTTAAAATAAACCATATTAAAGGTACTTTATATTAAGACGCATATGAACATTTGGCATTTAAGCATTGTAGAGCGACATCAACGGGGATAAGACCTAAATGATATCAATGACCACTTTATTATACAATGATACACCTAGTTTGATCAAAATCGTTAGAGCCTTTTTTGAGAAAATTGTAAAAATGTTTTTCAGCGTTGATATAAAGTGTCACTTTTGGTTATCCGATTTTAAGGAAAAAGTTGCTAGGACATCTAAGGCATACTAAATAAGTAATATCAGTTTCGTAGGACTTTTCGATTTTTAGACGGTTAAGACTGTTCGATTGCTAGACTAGTAAAATACACACACATATATTACATATATTACATACCATTTTTCGGGACTTGGTTATTTGGACTCAGGGTACCCCAAAAGGTGTATTTCCGTTGTAAACTCAGATTCCAAAATTTTCACGATCGCAATACTTATCCTTACTATATATTACATATATACGTAAGTGATGCTCCCAACCAATAAACCCCTCCATAATGACCTTCATATCCCATTTGTTATTGATCCAAATTTCACCAGAAACTCACTCAACATCCAAATCCTGTAGCACAATCTAGCTCCAGCCATCACTATAATCCTCCCGGAGGTTAAAACGGCAGTGGCCCCGCGACCTTTTGTAAATATGTATATATTGGAGTTCTGGCACTGGCCAGATTCTCCACGCAAGTCTTGAGCATCTGTTGCTCTAGTGCCCTCCATCAGTCCCCACTGGCTTGCAATACCAGTGATGCGGCTGGGAGAGAAGCACTGGGATCTCTTGGAGTCCTGCCTTGGCTTCCACATTTGGAGGACAAAGCTCTCTATTTATCTCTATTTTAGTTATCATTTGTATGTATATATTGTATGAATGTTTAATGTAGCCTAACTTATTAACATATTAATGCCCTCCAATGCGGCAGAATGTATTAATTTTCAATTGAATATTTAATAGTTGACCGTTGCATTATAAAGGAAGGAGATGGTCCGGGGTGGCGGTCATAAATAGGCTAAATAGTGGTAAAACTATTTTATTGAAAGCCGACGTTTCGACCCGACTTTGCAGGTCTTCTTCAGGGCTAGAACGGACAAGATACAAAAAGATAGAGAATTGTAGCAGTTATATAATATTTAGACAAAATTTATAAACAATGTGAATTAGCTTATTAAAATTATAAACAGTAAGTACATTAAAATATGAACAAAATAAGCTAAGTAACAAGATCCTAAACTGGAGTAAATAGATGCTAACAATTGTTGTAGTGTAATATATAATAAATGAAAATGTGAATATACATCTATAGATCTACAGGAGAGATTGAAAGTAAAGGAAAAAGGATATAATATGAAATAATATACATAAAGGAACATGAAGAAAGAAAAGAAAAAAGAAAACCAAAAATTAAATAAATAAGTAAATAAAATGGAAGAATAAAATTAGAGACTTACAGGTGTGTTCAGCTAGGAGTTTCACTTAGAACTGGAAAACCAAGGGTAAGGACAGGTATAAGGGAAGCTGACTTGTTTGGGTAATGGGAAAAACCTAGGAAATTACAGTATCTAAAATTTGAAGATATGGATGGATACAATGGAAAAATACTATATCTATGAAATATTAAATTACAAATATATACATATACATATAAAATAGAGCTGAGAGATTATAGATATATTTTTTCTTTTCTTTCAATCTCTCCTGTAGATCTGTAGAAGTATATTCACATTTGCATTTATTATATATTACACTACAACAATTGTTAGCATCTATTTACTTCATTTTATTATCTTTTTAATAAGCTTACTTTGTTCATATTTTAATTTACTTACTGTTTATAATTTTAATAAGCTTATTCACATTGTTTATAAATTTTGTCTAAATATTATGTAACTGCCACAATTCTCTATCTTTTTGTATCTTGTCCGTTCTAACCCTGAAGAAGACCTGCAAAGTCGGGTCGAAACGTCAGCTTTCAATAAAATAATTTTAACACTATTTATACTATTTATGACCGCCACCCCGGATCATTTCCTTCTTTTATTAATTTTCAAATAAAATAAAAAAAATGTTTGGAAATAATAAACTATTGTGTAATAATTTATAACGTTTTTTTTTTAAATCGAACCAGTAGTTCCTGAAGCTTCATATGTCAGTAAATATAAAACGTGAAAAAAGCGTTCCGTTTTATATAATTCAAGAATGATATTCTATCGGGCCATAGGAGAAGTTTTATTTATCAATATTTCCTATCGCCAATTTCACTCCTATGACGAGGAAAATCTATACTTCTCTAGATAAAGACATCGCTATTTATATAAATCTATAGCTGCCATCCCTTTGCGGACGTGAGTTGAGTATCGCAATAGCGTTGAGAAAGTGTCGGAGCTTGCGCGTGTGCGGCGGTGCGCAGGCCGCAGCGCGAGCACCTGTGGCATTGCCAGTCTGGGGCGAATCGAGGATGTCGCTGATATCTCCAGTCTCTGTTTGACGTTGTCAGGTAAATATATATATCTATCGTTTATGTATCCATGTATCTTGTTTATGTATTCGTTTTATTTGTATTATTTATATTTGTATACTTTTATATAATCATTTAGGCATCGTAAACCTGCCTGGAAGGATGTTATTGATTAGTGTATTCCGAAGTCGAAGGAGACGTGATAGATTTTGATTTGCTTTGATTGGCAGTTCGTAATGAATATTTTTATGTTTAAAAATATCATATTTCATCCTAATAAATGAAAATTTATATCTTTAAATTAAAAAAAAATATATATATATATTTCCTTTACAAAAAAAATAAATTAAAATAATTTTATATTTTTTAAAAAACAAATTTTATTTAATTTTTAAATATAACACATTTATGAAATTTTGAACAGATTATAATAATTCAAAAAATTTTTTTTTGTTCTCAATTTCTAAATTATAATTTTTGTGTTAATATATATATATAAAATAATAAAAAAATAGTATAAATTATTATTTATTATTATAATTTATTTAGTTTTGTATATAAGATTGTATAATTATTTGTTGTATACTATAAGACCTAGACAATGACCCAGTTAAAAAAGAGACGTGCCTTCTCTTGAGGCAGATTTGACCTTTTGACCCAGTATGAAAACATGAACTATCTCAGCTCAAAGATCAATGGAGCCCGTGCAGGGCACTGTCCCAACGGGGAGGGGCCCAGGACATTAAGGATATCCTTAAACGTATCCTTTTTTTTTTTTATTTTTTTTTTATTCCAAGGATGTACTTCAAGGGTGTGACGGTCACCGCGACTTCGAACGCTCCTCCATTTTGCTCTCAACACTCCCAAGTAGTTTTTTTTTTTCTATGTTCTGATCTAGCTAATTCGAAAAGAATGAAAAAAAAAATCGATATATAGAATTTTTTCACGATCGCATCACTTTTATACATTTCATATATAAGTAACTAAAATGAAAAAAAAAAAAAAATACTCTAAGTAATTTTAAGACAATCATGATACGATAAGATTGTTTATATTGCTTTATTATAAAAATCAATTTAAAAACCTTGCACAGCGCTCTAAGTGGCAAAAACCTTAGTTTTCAAAGGATTCTGATAATTTAAATATTTTATGTTTTTAATCTATGTTTAATAATTGAATAAAAACACAAATTTCCATAATTTTCAACATAGTCTAAATAAAAATCCTGTTTCTTGTTAAAAAAAAAACAAACTAATTTTGTTACTTGAATATCATAAAAGATATTTTTTGTATTTTTGTTGAATTGTAAAAATAATTTTTGTTGAGTAATTCGTTAAAATTATTTAAATCAGTTATTACTTAACGCATACCGGAATTTCGCATTTTTAAGGGTAAGTACCTCGGGCCAACTAATGCCAATATCTTACTATAATCAAAATTATTTTTATTTAAACAAGTATTAATGATGAATACGAAAATCAGCTCACGTAACGGTTTTGGTAATTAACTGTTTAATTCAGTTAAAAACGCTGTACAAAAACGGGCAAAAATTAATTTATGTATTTATGTTAAGATATTTTATTCCTTTTCGTCTTGGAAAATTGGAGAAAAACATAGGTACAAATAATCTGAAAAAAAAAATGCGAAGGAACATATTTAAGAGAAGTTAAAACTAAATTTGTGACTTAAAATTGATACTGGGATATTGTTTTCAATTCGCTACCAAATATTCTGTTTTATCTTTATTTATTTTTAGACTGATTCGCTCTGCTTTTCTTATCACAGTTTTTTCGAGTCTATGCCATCTTTATAGTGATATGGGTAATATATATTTATAATTGATTCGATAAATTATAAACTTATTTAATACATTTTCATATTTATAAATTATTACATATAAAATATCGCAACTGTTAATGCAAAAAGTTGTATGTAAAAAGTGAGTTTTGTTACAAAATATCATAATAACCTAATAGCATAATTTAATGTTTTATTGCTCTCTGCTATTTTCCTATTTAGTATACTACTTATACCTGTAGCAGACTACAAAATGTCCTCTTTAGCACAAAGATAATAAACATGTAAAATTGTTACTTACGACTTTTTGAACTAAGTGTAGCGATATACTTTATTTACTGATAAGATAAATAAATTAACAACAATAATGATGGCTGTTCTTATTAAAATGATTTTAGCCTATATTAATTCAGAAGGCTCGATATCCTCGTAATATATTCCGGTTTTGATATATCTTGCCTAAATTATGAGTTTTAGCCATTTGTATGCATTTTCTGACTATTCGCCACTGATATCTTTATTACTTTTACGAACTTAAAGAATTTTCTCCAATCCATATAGGTTAATATAATCGTTGCCTGTTTTAAGTTTTATATAAGAATTTGCTTGCCCCCTCCGAAAAAATCTGATGCGCGCAACACACAACTTTCACTTACCGCTCTACTTTGAATATAAATTATTTTTATGCAAAGTTAGGCTATTATAATTTTTTTCAAGTGGATTTTAAACGGAGCTAAAGCTTAAAGCTTATAGATAACAAATCATTAAAATTAGAAAAAGTCTATTTATTATATCGACGGTAGTAAATAAAAATCTAATTACTCCACCTGCTTTAATAAACCACACAACTTCAGTCTCTGAGCCTTTCAGTTGACAGAATACCTAACTCCAATTTTAAAATTTTTTAGTAATGTCATTTTAGTGATATTTCTAGTTAAAAAAGTTATCTATACAGACAGTAAGTAAGTTGATTCCAGAGTACAGGATTGCAGCGTTGAAATATAGAACTGTGAATAAAGGTATACAATTCCTCACTAGAAACATTACTAAAATTAAAAATAAAGAATTTTGAAATTCTGTGAACTGAAAGGCTCATATATGCCTGCAGAGGTTTGAAAGTACATCTGAATATTTAACTTATAATTGATTGTAGGACTATTAGGTATTAAACTATTATTTTCCATTATAATGTTTACTAAAATGATATTACGAGATTTTTAATACCTGGATAGGTCAAAAGTTGCCACACTAATTGAAAGTGGATAATGTTGAGATTTTACTAAAGGAGAAATTCATCAAATTATTCACTAATTTGATTTTTTAATAGATTTTTTAGTGTTTATTTTGGAATAAACGGCCGATAGATACCTAATCATTTAAATATATCTTATCTAGAGTTATTAAATCAGATTAAATATATTTGAGGTTATAAACATATCTATAAAATACTTGTATACTTCACTTCTTCTTTCACACAAGTTGATTAAAATAGTATTCTAAAGAATGGCACTGACTTTATTCAATGGATTTTAAATACTTTTTTTTTTAAAACTAAAAAAAAAAACAATTAAAATTTAACATATAGTAAGACAATTTAATTTAATTTCCTTGGAAACAGGTGCATTACTTTAAATAATGTTAGTTTTCTGAAATTATTAATTTAATTTTTTTCTTCACTCTCCGTTACCTTCTACAACTTTATTTATTTGATATTATTTTTTCTAAAATTCTTCGCTTTCCACCGATATATTGAAAGTATGCCTTCTGTTTGTTATTTCTGGAAATTCATTTTCAATCTACATAAGCTTTTTTCTTTTTCTCTAAAATTATGGAAGTTTATAAGAGTTTAAAATTATGGAAAATTGCAGTTACCTACAAATATTTTATTTTAGAAAATTCACAGAATTGAGGTTTTCTATCTGGAGATCTGCAAAATTTGTCTATTTAATTATATACTAAAAACTCATGAAATATAAAAAATTGTGCTTGTCAATAATATACTTAATAGTAGATCCGTGCGAATAATTCACAGAAAATTTTGTTTATTTAAGATATAGTAAAACAATACGAAAATAAGTATATCCGATGTATTATATAAGGAAGGAATTAATATCTTTTCCTTGGTCGATTACAATATTTCATTTAACATAATAGACCAAAATATTTGTTATGACCTAAAAATAGGCTGACTGGAAACATAACAAAGGAAATAAAGACAAAATAAAGCATCTATTATAGGATTTTCTAAATAAAAAAAAAATGTAAGGACAAACAAATGCCTTTAAGAAATAATAAAGTTAATATATCAGCAAGGAAAAAAGGTGTAATAGACTATATAAAAGTAGAATAGTCTAGTAGTGTAATAGACTACTCCTAAATGCAATATATTTTAAGAGGATGCTATTATTAAGTATATCAAAACTAATGGACTGTATCTTTGTTAATAATTGTCCGATTTTGACGATTTTTTTTTGTCGGTGGTCTATCTAATTATCATGGGTACAATCAATCAAATAAAATTCGTTTTCGTGGTTCTTTCAAGCTGCGAAATACAAATCTCAACTCTGTTTATATTTTAAAAAATATTTCAACACACTTTATTCTTTCCGTCAACACAAATTGTTTAAATTATACATATTCCTAATCGTTTTTACGAATTTTTCTTCTATTTTGTAGATTATTTAATAATCTTTCTAATTATCGTGGTTACAATCAAGAAAAAATGCATACTTTTTGAATTATTCGCAAATAAAATTTCTTTTCTTTCATAACTTTGTTTTTTTCAGAAATTTAGGGGGAATAGGACTATTTTTCGCATGTGAAGAAGAAGAATATTTTCAAAATGTGTGGTCAATCATTGGTTTTGATGAAGAATTGACGAAGTCATAGCGTACCGACAAAAATAGCTTATACATATTATAAAAAAATAATTAAGAAAACTTCAGGCTGAACGGATCTTATTAGCAACGTATTAGGACGGGTCCACGTATTTTGATATATATAGGAAGATATAAATAATACAACGTTAGTTTAATTTAATTGGGTACTTAAAACTCATGAATACTCATTTGCTTTCCAGTTGAATCGTAAAATAATATGATCACAAAATCGAAAAAAAAGGTAGCCTACAAAAATATTGGGCCGTTTGTACCTCGTTATTTTGACATTTTGGAATTGGAGGTCACTCCGACCGGTATTTTTGTAGGCAACTTTTTTTCGATTATTTTATTTTTTTCTCTCCATGTGATTAGGAAAGCAGTGTTATATATGATATATAACTATTTAGAAATAATATATCATTTTGTATATAAATCGCAGCGTTTTTGAGTTATTCGCAAATAATATTTTGAATTGATATGAAATTTAAATAAAGTTCAATTGCTATAGAAATTCGTATTTGAGGTTTTTTCCAGGTGCGAAATATTTCGAATTGGTTTCTATTTGTAGGCCACCTTTTTTACTTTCACTTACGTATATATGTAATATAAGGATAAGTATTGCGATCGAGAAAATTTTTGAATCTGAGTTTTCTACGGAAATAGACGTTTTGAGGTACCCTGAGTCGAAATGACCAAGTCCCGAAAAATAGTCTGTGTCTGTGTGTTTGTATGTTAGCAGTCTAGCTCAAAAACGAAAAGTCCTATGAAACTGATATCACGTATTTAAGATAGGTATATGCCTTAGTTGTGACGGCAACTTTTTCTTTAAAATCGGCTAACCGGAAGTGCCACTTTATATCAACGCTGAAACACATTTTCACATATTTCTCAAAAACGGCTCTAACGATTTTGATTAATCTCGGTGTATCATTGTATAATTAAGTGGTCTTTAATATCAATTAGGTCTTATCCCCATTTATGTCACTTTACAGGGCTTAAATGCCCAATGTTCATATACGTCTTCCTCTAAAGTACCTTTGATATGGTTTATTTTAAAAAGTTAATCATTTCCCATTATTCAAAGTAATGAAAAAATGATAAATATAACTTTTGAATGAATTTGATAAGTTAATAAAGGAGAAAAAAAAAATGTAGAAAAACCTGCGTTGCGATAGACTGTAGCGCCTAAACGAATGTACCGATTTCAATGAATCTTCGCTAAAGTCATTTTTTCGATACCCTTTAAATTTATCTATATAACATACTTGAACGAAAAGAAGCTGGAAAAAAAGTTACGAGGGATGGTAAAATTAAATTCCGAATAACTCAAAAAATATACACTTTTTTGGGGTTATTGTTGTTAAAAGTTTATGGAATTTCCTAAAAAAAAAAAAAAAAAAAAAATCGTTAAGATCGGACAAATAGCAGGAAAGATATGGTCTCCAGTTTTTTTCCCTGAAGAGGAGAAAATTTGGATAAATTTAAAATATAGTTTTTTAATTGGTGAGATTAAAAAATCTTTTTCTACGGATATTTAATAAAGTATCTTTCCTAAGAACATTTTTCATAAGAAATAAGTACCTAAATTTATACCTTTATTCTCAGTTCTATATTTCAACACTGCAATCACCACCTCTTGTATCAACTTAATCATTGTCTACATAGATAACTTTTTCAACTAAAAATATCACTAAAATGACATCACTTAAAAATATTGAAATTGGAGTTAGTCATTCTGAATTTTATAAAAGCAAAGAAAGTTGCGTGGTTTATAAAAGCAGATGAGGTGAATAGATTTTTATTGCCTGTTGTCGATATATTAAGTAGACATTTTGTAATTATAATGGTCTTAATGAATTGTTATTTGTTGATTAATTTATTTTCCCCTATTTGAAAAAGAAAGCAGTGTTACATATGATATATAACTATTAGGAAATATAATTTCATATAATTTGCTACGTTTTTGAGTTATTAGCAAACACAATTTTGAATCTATATGAAATTGAAATGAAATTCAATTGCTATTAAAATTCGTATTTGAGGGTTTTCCAGATGCGAAATACATATCTCGAATTGATTTCTCTTAAAAAAAAATATTTGAATCCACTTTGCTTCTTCGGTCGGTACAAATTGTTAGCTGACTGCCAAATATAAATTAGTTATAATAGAGCTCTTAAAAAAAACAAAACATATATGTTTAAAATTTAATAATAATTTTTACAACTGTATTAAAGAAATACATCTAATAAATTTGTACAAATGGATATAATGACGTGAAAACACTTGTTGATAAACTACCCAATGGTAGCACTCTAATAATATGTCTACATTAGGAGATCACGGGACCATCTTCTTTTCAGACGCCTCGGAGGGTTGAAGAGGAAGCAAGGCTAGAAACGAGAGAGTTGGGATGATTCTGAAGTTTATTATCGAAGGGTAGGTATCTGGATTGGGCCGGATCTGAAACAAAAGGAACATTAAGGTCATTATGGATGGTTTTGTTTGTAACAAAGTAGGGAGCATTAAGGATTTTACGAAGGATTTTGGATACGAGAGGGATTTGAAGGATTGGTGGAGCCCCAACTCCGTAAGTCCAAATACGCCTTATTATAGTCATGTGTATGAGTCTTTTGTAATTGATTGGAAGTTTTGAGCGTTTGTCGAATAAGTGCTGAATTAATCGGAAATGTCGAGCGGTTTCTTGTCGTTTCATTCTTGTATGTAAAAAAGGTTAACATTTAAAAATGAAAAATATGTTTTGCTGAAGCACAGCTAATATTTATGCGATAAAAGTTATTATGTACCCTTTACGATGAATTATACCCGTAATAATTGGAAAGATATTTCAACTTATTAAAAGTTTTTTTTAAAAACTTTTCTTAAGGAAGTACATTCCTCGTAAGAGTCAGGAAAAAAATTACGAAGAAAAAGAAACTTTATTCGCGCAAAATGAAAAAAAATATATACAACTTATGGTCCGTTACACCAGGATAAGTAGAAAGATATTCCAAGTTGGGGGAAAAAATATATATATCGAAATCAGAATAGCTTCAACAAAGACATTATAATTTGTACATGTTTTTGTTTATTATTTCTAATAAACCATTGTAATTGGGAGAGAAAAATTAATTCCTGCTTCTCATAATCCATTGCATTTACTTATTTTCATATTATAGCTATTTGTTCAATGAGTTTCATTTAATAGGACAGTCTTGATAATTCGAAATCCTTTTTATTTTTTTTAAATTTGTTAATTATAATTTAAAATTACAACAATCTGTTACATGGACATTAGTTATAGTGAGATAGGATAACATTCATACTATATGTACAAAAAATATAAAATAAATAGAAGCAAAATAACAATAAATAATAATCAAAATGTATATACAATAAATAAAATAAAATAACCTAAAAATAAGAAAATTAAAACTAAGCAAAAAACACATGGATACCTATATACAATCAGGCAAGGGGACTCCAGGAGAACCCTGCGCTACTCTCCCAACCGCGTCACTGGTACTAAAGCCAGCGGAGATTGATTGAGAGCACTATAGAAAATACAAAATAATAAATGAAAAGTACACAAATTGTATTAAATAGTTTTGTATTGTATTTATATATACAGTTTTATAGTTTTATAGCTATAGTTTTATAGTTTTGTAGTTTTATAACTATAAAACTAAATACGACAACGTTAATGAAAGCCGGTAAAGAACTAGGACTCGAAATAAACGTGGATAAAACAAAATATATGGTTAGCTGCAAAAATGGCGATACTACTGGTGATATCGATATAGATGGTAATATGTTTGAAGAGGTAGAGAAATTTAGGTATCTAGGTTCTACGATAACTAGAAAAAACGAAATTGAAGAAGAGATTAAGGTTAGACTGAAGGCGGGAAATGCTTGTTATTTTTCTGTGACAAAACTACTTAGTTCGCGCCTCTTGTCCCGGAACTTAAAAATTAGAATCTATAAAACAATTATCTTGCCTACAGTTCTTTATGGATGCGAAACCTGGCCGCGTACACTAAGGGATGAGCAGCGTCTTAAGGTTTTTGAAAAGAAAGTATTGCGTAGAATATTCGGACCGAAGAAGGATGAGTTAACCGGAGAGTTCAAACGGTTACACAACGCCGAATTGCGTGAGCTGTATCCGGGTAATATAATTGAGATAATTTCATCGCGGCGAATCAAATGGGCTTGTAAGGTTGCTGGGCTTAGTAAAGAGAATATTCCTAAAAGGTTAATATTTGCTGTGCCAAATGGTAAGCGTCCAAGGGATAGACCGAAGCGAAGATGGGAAGATTGTATTAAAGCCGATCTGAAGGGACTGGGTTTGGACGGCGAACGGTGGAGGGAGGTATGTAATAAGCGATTGGTGGTGTAGGCATCGAACCTTCGGGTTCGCTAAGCCTTTTATTATTATTATTTATATATACAAATCTACTTATATATATAGCATCACACTACTTTCACTTACCATTCTCTTCTTAGCAGAATCAAGTATTTTCAGATAAAAAGGGAAGTGAATGTAAAAATTATAGACGCTATATTTATTTACATTTCATTGTAGATATTTATATTTGTTTATATATCCTTACATATAGAAATTTTAATTTGTATATAGCTGTATTCTATACAATTAAATATTATATAATACCGATAGCTTTTATGAAAGCCGTATATGTATGTATACATAACATTGTCGGTGCTCATATTATATTAAGCTCGGGCACGCTCGTACTCCTTTGGTTAATTCATTGCAACTATTATCCGTAACGATCTCTTATATCTAGTTTAGTTAATTACCAATTTTTTTCATATTTTATATTTAACTATTTTTATATCAAAGATTAATGTGAAAAGGTTATTTATTTAAAATAATACAATTAATATTACTTTAGAGAAAGTTAATATTGAACATTAGCCATTAAACCCAGTTAGAGAATAAAATCTACATTATATTAAAAACTGCTTAATAATACACTGATATAGTGAGTTTAATTAAAATCGTTGGACAAGGCAGTGTCTTGGGCCCAGTTCTCTACATCCTTTTCACCGCTGACATCCCTTCAAGTCCTAATACCTTCCTAGCAACATTTGCTGATGATACTGCCATCCTATCCTCCCACTCGGATCCTCTAATAGCGTCTCAGAACCTGCAAAGACACCTTTCCTTCATTGAGCAGTGGTGCAACAACTGGCGCATCAAAATTAATGAATCAAAATGCAAGCATGAAGACTGACTTGGAACCCACATACCAGACTTAAAAGACAAGAGCTTAACCGACGATTTGGTCAGCTATATAGACTACTAAACAGCACATCTCATCTCTCAACAGAAAACAAATTATTAATCTACAAGACCATACTGAAACCTATCTGGACCTACGGACTCGAACTGTGGGGGACAACTAAATCATCGAATATCAAACGCATCCAATCCTTCCAGTCCAAAGTCCTTCGAACAATAGTCAATGCTCCATATTATGTCACGAACAAGACCCTACACCATGACCTTAACATCCCATATGTCCATGACATCATCCCATCCAGATTCTCCAACTTTCACCAGAACCTCATTCATCATCCCAATCCTCTAGCGCAATCCCTATCCAGCTCCAAACATCCATACCATCCCCCTCGAAGGTTGAAACGGCAGTGGCCTCGAGATCTTTTGTAAATATGCCTTTGGAGTCCTGGCAATGGCCAGCTTCTCCACTCATGTCCTGAGCGTCTGTGGCTCTAGTGCCCTCTTTCAGTCTCCATTGGCTTTTAATACTAGTGATGCGGCTGGAAAAGTGGCGCTGGGATCTTCCGGAGTCTTGCTTCGCCTTCCACGTGTGGGAGAAAAAGCCTGGCTCGGAGATTCTTGGGGCGAATGTATATATTGTATATAGGTATGATTGTGTTTAGAAGTTTTATTTTATTTTATTTGTTTATTTTATTTTTATTTAACTTCTTCACCAGTATTATTTATTTACTTATTATATTTATATTTATTTCTTTATTATTTGTATATATTGTATGAATGAGAACTTGTAGCCCTAATGCTTATAGCCCTCCAGCAGTGGCTGATTGTATTATTATTCAATAAACAGATTAAAATAAAAAAATTAAAATCGTTGGAGCCATTTTTGAGAAAATTCTAAAAATATTTATAACCGTTGATATAAAGTTCCACTTCCAGTTTGTATATTTTTACAAAATAGTTGCTGTAACATCCAAGGCTTATAAAAAACCTTAAATATGAAATTTCACTTTCATGTGACTTTTCGTTTTTTGAGCTAGACTCGTTACACACAGACATACAGACCATTTTGCGGGACTTGGTTATTTGGACTCAGGAGACCTCAACATATATATTTACGTTGAAAACTCAGATTAAAAAAATTTCACGATCGTAATACTGTCCCTTACTATATATTTAAGTGGGAGTGTAAATGTATGTACGAATATATAAGAGTAGAAAACAATTGTTTAAAAACATGTAATTTCATTTTTTTTTTCTTGAAAATTTCAATAATGATAATGGACAAATTTGGCCCACTAGGCGACTTCTTGTTAATAGTAAATTTTTGGATCGAATTATCAACCTATTTTACAGAATTCGTCTCCTTAAGGTTATTTCTTTAAAATAAGATTTTTTGTTTTGATTCGTATCCGGCATCATTCGCTGTTTTAACATAAGTGAATTGACTCATCGTTGCCAGGTTAGTTTCAAGGTCTTGTGCTTATTTCTGACTTTATCAAAGAATTTATTAAAATAAATTACCTCCTGACCCAATCGATAATCATAATAAATTATTATTGAATTTCATTTAATAATAATCAGTTTGTAATCGTATGCAAATACACTTAGTTGCGTGACTTATTTGCCAATAACTCATAATAATTTATTCATTTCAGAATATAATTTAGATAATAATCAATAAAATGGATTATTGTATGATAAACTAACTAGAATCTAACCTCTGAATCTTATATGTTAAGAGCCATTTCCCCAGAAAGTATAAATCCGTATGTATAGGTTAATGTACACGAAATAAACACTTTAAGAGAATTTTTCATCATTTATTTTTCTTCTATACACATTGGCGCAGATTTGGGAGGGGGGCCGAGAATATAGTTTCGCCCTCCTGATATTTCTAAGAACAAAAATAAACGTCTGCCACGTAAGGTCAGTATAGCTTCCTCACCGTTTGCATTGGCTAAAAAACATCTATATTACAAGGTCTAAACTTTTTCGTATAAGAATAAAATCCGTTTTCGGAAATTCAGTAATCCTTCGACGTATATGGGTTTGATATCCAAGAGTTTCGTTCATCAGCGAATACTAAAAAGCGAAAATGTTTCGCAAATGTTTAATGTTAATATTTGATGACTCGGGATTTTTTATTTTATTTTATTGTGTATAAATACAGTCTGCCACACTGATGGGCATTGGTACTAGGGTTATAGTATTCATTCACACAATATGTACATAAGAAAGGAAAATAAATAAAAATAACCAAGTAACAAGAAAAAGAAAAAAAAAAGAAAGATAAGTAAATTAACATATTAAAGCCTGATGATAATAAAATAATTAAAACACATTCACACCTATGTACAATATTTACATTGGCCCAGAGGACTCAAATCAGGAATCAAGCTTTGTCCCCCAACTGTGGAAGCCAAAGCAGGACTCCAGGAGATCTCAGGGCCCAAGAATCTGGCCAGTGCCAGTACTCCAATATATACATATTTACAAAAGGTCGCGGGGCCACTGTCATTTTAACCTCCGAGGAGGATTGTAGGGATGGCTGGAGCTACAGGATTAGGATGATGAGTGAGATTCCGGAAAAATTCGTCTCGAATTAGGTCAAGTACAAATGGGATATTAAGGTCATTGTGTAGGGTTTTGATGACTCGGGATCAAAAAAGAAAGAAAAAAAAATCGGGTGCGTACTGAACATGAATATCACTACTGTTGGTGCAAAATGTCGTACGTAAGCATTGAGTGTTTTACAGGAAAGCATAAAAACTAATTGTTTGTTTATGATTTATTAGTATAATTTCATGATTTATTGTCCTCTGCTATTTTTCATCGTAGTAGAATTCTTATATCAGTTGCAGAATACAAAATATCACAAATGGAATTAAAAGTTGAAAATTTACTAACAGTAGTGGTATGTACTTAATCGGCATGTTTTCACTCGTTAAATGGATGTTACAAAAAACCTAAAAGAAAAACTAAACTTTTTATTTTTTCAAAGTTAACGAGACCAACATTTTTCTTCAGTCTGTACAAAACTATTAAAGCTGAAATATAAAAATGTATGTAAAATAAAACACAGAAACTCAATAGATACCACTTCTGAACTTCATTAGAAATAAACATAATCAGAAATACGATTTTTCTTTTTTACAAACTCGTTTTTCTTTTTTAAAAAAGTAAAGATGACTTGAAATTTATTGAAAATTACACGAAACCTAAGTAACTGCAGTGTCATGTCAGTAATGTTTGGATTCGACGTAACAATACAGTATAAACTAACTCTTTAAATAAAACCTAAAATTTTATAATCCATAAAAATTTCGTCATAACCTAACTCCCACTCCATATGATCAGTGCCTTTCAAATTTCACTGCCATTATATTGTTAACAATTATTTATAATAATTTTAATTATTAAATTTAATTCAAGGAAATTCATAATAGGAAATGTCTATACCATTCCCCAAATTAGTTCCCTAAATTTGGGTCAAATTGAATGCGCAGTTTTCAAACTATAGGCTTGCCAAATAATACGTTTGCTGATCCGAAAGCGAAGGTATTTTTTCTATGAGTAGTGGATAGAATTTGATAAAATTCATACCAACTTGATTATCTGTTTACCGATCCCTAACTTCTCTCCCAATTTGAGCTACATCGAACATGCGGTTTTAGAGATATAGACTTATCAAGGAAAACACGTTTGAGCATATATACGAGAAATTTGTGGACAGAATCTAACAAAATTGACATCACATTATTTTTTCACCAATGTTTATCTTTTATCCAACTTTGAGCCAAATCGAACAAGCCTTTTCTGAAATATTGGCAAATCTAAAAGAAATACGTTTGCGCATGCGTTAACGGAAGTGCTGGATGGATCTTGATAAAATTTATATGGGACTATCTAGACACCAACACGCATAATCCCTAAAAATATCATGAAAATCGGATGAAAGAAACTAGGTGATAAGCCCGTCAGATCGATTTGACTACAGACAGACAGACAGACAGACACCGAACCAAATTTATCCTTGATGTCTGAAATGTAAAACGCGACTGGAAATTTTCGATATTGAGCACACATTTTTTTTTTAACATCTCGCTCGAACACAATGCTTCCCTACCTTAGTGAGGAAGCAAAATTAAAATTAATATAAATTAATCTACACGGATGAATAAAATTTATAAATATAATCAAATAATTATCAAATCGAACAGATTGCTAACCTAAGGTCCTAGAACTAAATTTACAAAGGTTTTAGAGCATAAGCTTTAATATTCTCGAGTCTAACAACGGCGCACAGTGGTTGAAAACGGCAAAAACCCTGGGAAACTTTCAATTTAAGCAAGAGATTTGAAAAAAAAACTGGATTATACCATGTCGGGCATTATGAATTAATATCCAATAAAACGTTTTTGGTAAGACCAACCGTTATTACTATTGTTAATTTTATTCAATTATAAATAAAATATATTTTGTATGTAATATGTTTTAAAAGTGAAAATTTATAGTATAAGGTTATTGACAAATTATAATCATGTATTACCTATATTACTATCAAGAGAACATAGAGCTAAGAGAAAAAGAGCAAATCAACCTACAACTAAATGAACATTACACAAAATACATGGGGTGGTAAGCTGAATACATTACTCCATTATCAATTATAAGTCATGAAATTGTTTGAATTTTTCCTCAATATTTTCCTTCGCATATGATTTCAGTTTCATTGTTTCTATACTTTTTTTCCAGTTTTCTATGACGGGAAGCAGTAAATTATATTAGGTATAAATTTATTTAGATACAGGTTGGAATTTTTTCTCGTGTATATAGGAACTTTTTTCGTTTTAGGTATTAAATTTGGTATTTTAGTTACGAAAATTGTTGGAATTGAGGCGTTTTCAATCTGGAGGGGAGCAAACATTGTCTATTTAATTGTGCACTAAAAACTCGTAAATACATATTTGCTTCCTACTTGGATCGTAAGATAATTTGATTAAAAAAATCGAGAAAAAGATTACCTTAAAAATATTGAATCGTTTGTCGTGACTTACACCGTCAAAATTACAAAATAACGATGTTATATAGGACAAACGACCCAATATTTTTGAAGGCCACCTTTTTTCTCGATTTTGTGATCAAATTATCTTACGATCCAAGTAAAAAACAAATGAATATTTACGAGTTTTTAGAACCTAATTAAATAGAGTAATTTTGCCTTACTCCAGATTGAAAATGCCCCAATTCCAAAAGTTTTCGTGAATAAAATAGTTGTAGGTTACGATGATATGAAACTATTCACGAAGTTTAAGGCGAACGTTAATAATTCGATAAAAATAAAAAAGATTCTTGACTGAATTTTCAAATCTGAAATTATCGCAGCTGATTTTCGTATTCATGATTAGCAGAGGATTCAAAAAATATTTTGATTACAGTAAGACCTTGCCGATCGTTGGCGCGAGGTACTTTCTGATGGAAAAAGGAAATAAATATATTTTTAATATAATTCCAGAATATTGAATGATAAATGTTTCTTCGAAAATACAATTTTTATTTAATAGAAACTTTTTATACATAACCAAAAAGATTAACATACTTTTAATGAGTTACTCCAGGTACCTCTGAAGGCCAAAATTCTACTACGGCCTTAAGGCTCCCTTTTGTCCTTTACGTTATTCCATCTCGATTCTCAAATTTTCATCTGAACGTAATCCACCATCCTAACTCCTTAGCACAATCCTTATCCAGCTCCAGCCATCCCTACAATCCTCCTCGAAGGTTGAAACGCCAGTGGCCTTGAGACCTTTTGTAAAGACTGTTACTGGAGTTCTTTAGTGCCCTCTCTCAGTCTCCATTGGACTCCTGCGGGTGACACGGCTGTAAGAGAAGCGCTGGGATCTCTAAGAGTCTCGCTTTGTCCTTTACACGTGGAGGAAAGAGCTAAACTCGGAGGTCCCTTGGCTGATTGTAAATATTGTAATTAAGTATGAATGTTTTTCTTTCTTATATATTTATTTGCTTTACTTATGACTTATTTAATTTGCTACCAATTTCTGTATTTTTTTTAATTTGATTTTAAGTTATTTTTTATTTATTTATTTTTTTATTGCATTGTATATATGGTATGAATGGGCCTCACTCAACTTTAGTACTTAGTGGCTTTAAATATGGCAAAATGTATTATTTCTCAATAAAAAAAAATATATATATATATATATATCTCGAACTATTAGGCTTGGCTACAATGAGAAAAATAAAAATGCTTATTAAATGGGTCACTTTGAGGAAACGTTTTGGTACAAATATCTTCGAAATTGTAGGACAACTTAGGTTAGTTTATATTGTAATCATGTACATTTAAACCGTCTGCTATGTGTGCCCTTTTTCGACCCCTGCTCCAATAGTAACAATGATAGATTTGCGGAAACGGAAACTGGGAGGGCACAAGAGGTGGCACTAGTTCGATAGCTCTATCGATAGTATCTATTGTCACCTGGGGTCCTCAAACTGGGTGACACGTCACCTAGGGG
Source organism: Nezara viridula (assembly GCA_928085145.1). Taxonomy (NCBI): domain Eukaryota; kingdom Metazoa; phylum Arthropoda; class Insecta; order Hemiptera; family Pentatomidae; genus Nezara; species Nezara viridula. Next base: position 181,364,409 of record OV725079.1, on the reverse strand, counting down.
TGTTGCAAGCTAGGGGTACTGCGGAAATGATATTAAGTTCAATATGGATAGATAGGAGATAATTTTATTTTAGGACTAAGTCTCATTAGCATAAAATAGTACAAAATTATAAGATTATATTTGGTCTGAATAAAAACAATAACAAAAAAGAAAAAAGTAAAGAAAACATTTTTTTTTTAGAATGTACATACGAAACAAATAAACCTCTATACAAAACACTTGAATGACTTAACTGATTTTATTTAAAAAAATCTTGAGCGCTCAACACACAACTTTCACTTACCGCTCTACTTTGAATAGAAATTATTTTCTGGCAACGATGGGCTTGCTATGTTCCTGGCCTCGCGTTTCTACGGCGAGTAAGGGGTTCCAGAAACCGTATTTATTTGTATTTATATGTATTTATATCGGTCCCAGAAGGGAACCGATCAATTTAAAATATATTAATGATGTATTTAAATGTTAGATACCACAGACCCCCTACTGTAGTATCCTAGATTGAACCATATACTCTTTATTGGATTTCCTTTCTAAAGGTATCATGTTTATAAATTTACTATTTGTTTCTATTACTAATTGGTGGCATGCAAGGTAGAATGTAAAAGTACTACGTTGGTTTACTAACTATTATATTTACAAGCTTAAATAAAACCAAAAACATCTATATACAAAATAATAACTAAACCTATATACATAATGAATAGTTGAGAATCATACTGGAGGAGAATGCTTAATGTTTGATTAAAGTTACTTATGTTCTATTGATTTTATTAATTAATGATGTATGGTTGCCAACACAAATTTACATTAGTATAACTAAATGCTTGTTACCACTTAGCTGGTCCTTCATAGTGTTTCTAGCTGTCATATCTGGATTCCCTGTCTCTGCTCTCCTTCAGAGTCTAGTCCGTCCATCAGCTCTCTCCGGCTGTCTTCATCTTCCTCCCTCGACTCCCCCGCTTGAAGTCCCAAGAGCAAGTCTCCTCCTCTCCGAGTCCCAAGAAGAAGTCCTCTCCTCTCCGAGTCCCAAGAAGAAGAGCCCAGTCCAAATTCTCTATTTCCCACCTTTTTTTCATCCCCCTCTCTTTTGGTAGTCTCTTTCCTGATTGGCTGAATATTCTCAGCCTAAGGGATGACCACGCCCTCTCCCCCAGGCCAAGGTAAAGCAGCAGGTACAGATTTCCATATTTCTGGTGGAAGGTGTGAAAAGGTCTTTCGGGATCCTGTTTAAACACTTAGTTGTCGGTCTTTGTCGGTGGTCCTTACAGGTTTTTATTACCACTTACAAAAGGTTGGGCTTGTTGGTCGTTACCTTCGGTCAGGTACCGCCAGATGTGAACACTTATGGTGTTTATTTATACATTTAAAATAATTATTCCACCGGCGGTCTTTACAATACATAGCAGGCTATTATAAAATGCTTAAAATTATAAAGTGCATTTTAAACGGAGCTAAACCTCAAAGCCTGCAGATAGCAAATCATTATGACCATTATAATTACAAAAAGTCAATCTATAATATCAACGGTAGCCAATGAAAATCTAGTCACTCCTTCAACTTTTATAAACCGTACTTCAGTTTCTGAGCCTTTCAGTTGACAGAATGACTAACTCCAATTTCAACACTTTTTAGTAATGTCATTTTAGTGATATTTCTAGTTGAAGAAGTTATCTATGCAGACAATAAGTTGATTCCGGAGTAGGGTGATTGCAATGTTGAAATATAAAACTGTGAATTAAGGTATAAATTTTCCCACTAGAAACATCTATAAAATAAAATTAATAATACAGAATGTTGAAATTGTAGTTAGTCATTCTGTCAACCGAAAGGCTCATATATGCCTACAGAGGTTTGAAAGTATATCTGAATATTTAACAAATAAATGATTATGGATCGTAGGACTATTAGTTATTAAACTGTTATTTTCCATTGCAAAGTTTATTAAAACGGAATTAAGAGATTTTCATTGCCTTACAATTGGAGAGGTCAAACGTTGTCTCACTGATTGTAAGCAGAAAATGATGAGATTTCACAAATTTAAAATTCATCAAAATATTCACTAATTCATCAAAATTATCTAAAAGTTCAGATAATGATTTTTCGGAATAAACGGATGATAGATACCTAATTATGTAAATATAATGTTAGATCTAGAGTTAATAAACTATAGTAAATATATTTAAGGTTATAATGAAATATTTTTATATTTCACTTCTTCTTTCACACAAGAAATAGTTTTTTAACAACGCCATTAGGTGGATTTTAAACACTTTCTATAAACGCAAAAATATATTTTAATGTTTACGTTTAGTTAGTAAATTTCATTTAATTTCCTTGAAAACATGTGATTTACGTTAAATATTATCAGATTTGCAAAGATTATTATTTATAATAATTTCGTCACCATCCATTACCTTTTACAACTTTCTATATTAGATATTGTTTTTTCTAAAATTCTCCGCTTCCGAAGATTCATTTTCGACCTGGATAAGCATTTTTATTTATTTTTTCGCCTTTATTCAATTATCAAATTCTTTCAAAGGTTATATTTAGCATTTCTTCGAGAAGAAAGACGTATATGAACATTGGGCATTTAAGCCCTGTAAAGTGACATCAATGGGTATAAGACCTAATTGATATTAAAGACCGCTTAATTATACAATGATACACCGAGATTAATAAAAATCGTTAGAGCCGTTTTTGAGAAAATTGTGAAAATGTGTTTCAGCGTTAATATAAAGTGGCACTTCCGGTTAGCCGATTTTAAGGAAAAAGTTGCCATCACATCTAACGCATATACCTATCTTAAATATGTAATATCAGTTTCGTAGGACTTTTCGTTTTTGAGCTAGACTGCTAACATACAAACACACAGACACACAGACCATTTTTCGGGACTGGGTCATTTCGAATCATTGTACCTCAAAACGTGTATTTCCGTTGAAAACCCAGAATCAAAAATTTTCTTGATCGCAATACTTACTCTTCACGTAAGTGAAAGTAAAAAATATATAGAATCATTTTAATAGGGATTTTAAAGTACTTTAATATTGCACTGGACAATCAACAGCGAAAAACCTTATAGTTTTTTAGATATTCTTACAAATCTAAAAACAAATGACATTTTTCTGTTCTTCTCCCCCTCCCACCATCAAACCCCTACACGGGATTCTTCGGGACTTTTTACCAGTAATTATGGGAGGAGGGGAGTTTTAAGTAAAATTTCTGACACATTTCATCGTACTTCTTTTAATGTTGAGGACAATCCCTAATTTTACTGGACTATTTAGGTACATCGGGTCCCTCACAAGAAAAGTTGAGTGAGGTGAAGAAATACAAATGTACCGAGTGGATTTAATGGTTAAAAGAACCGAATGGTGAATATAGCCTTAATAAAAAAAAATAAAGAGAAAAAGTAAACATTAGTTAAACATGCTATATACAAACCAAATAAGCCTATTCACAAAGCACTTAAATCTATGACAACACACTTACAACTATGTACAGTGGTAAAACATTATAAATATACACTTTTAAGAAAAAAAATAAATAAAAATTATATTAAATTCTTCTTTAAAATAAATTCTTTGTTTCTGCAAAGAAAAAAAAGAAGCCAAATCTGATAGCAAAAAATTCCTGATTATTTAAACGATGAATAATATGTAAATCATTATGAATACTAAATAAATACATTATAAAAGGTTAGCAGCAGTTTTGTGGACAGGCATTGGCTAAACAGCAGTGGCAGAACGACACTGGATATGTGTTATTGTTTCACAAGATTCAATTATCCTTCTTCGTAAGGAATTAAGGTCATTAATTAAGTGGATTGGCTCTGCAGGACCAGTGGCTTGGGCTGCACGCTCTCCAGACCTGACACCACTGATTTTTTTTTTGTTTGGGGTGACATTAAACAAAAAGTCAATTCAAGTCCGGTCAATGACCTTAATTACTTACGAAAAATTATAATTGAATCTTGTGAAACAATAACAAATATCCAGTGCCGTTCTGCCACTGCTGCTGTTGAAGAACGATACCGAACTGTCTTAATTCTCAAGGAAATCAACAACAATGTTTAATGAATTTTAATGTTTACATTTAATTAATAAAGTAGTTAGAACAAATAAATAGGTTTTATTTATTTCATATAACGTAAATAATTCGTAACAACAAAAATCTTTAGGTGTGAATATCTCTTAAACAAAGTTTTTGCGGATATACCTTCAAAGAAATTTTTTTTCTTGCTTTGAGTTCCTTAGTTAATTTTTGCACTTTGGCCAGTTCACCCTGAACCACCCTGTATATATAGAGAGAGGATTTTTAAACCCCACACTCCATATTAATGATAGTTTTGATATTGTGACTATAGGGTCAATTTTTCGATGTAGGAGGGAATTGCTCAATTAAAGCGTAAAACCATATATGGTGGGGGACAACGATTGCTGTCCGGTATGTAACTCTCAAGAAAAAGAGGATATCATTTACTATTTGGGGACTTGCCACATGTTCAGTGAGTTGAGGAGAGAAATGTTCTCCGGAAGAATTATTTGGGTTCTTAAAGTGTTCTAACTGGAAAGCCTTAAGCAGTTATGTACAGCAGGCCACACTGCAAAGATCTCAATTGGTCAGATAGTAAACTATTGATACAATATCGTATTTATTTATTGTAACGTTTGTTTTATTGTTATATTGTATTTCATAGTTATTATTATATATGTTATTGAAATTAAATTCTTATATGTATTTACGATGGATTATGATGGAATTATGGATTTATGATGTACTTATGTTTTTTTTTATGAAAACTCTATTTAAACAATTGAAACAGTGAAGGAAGAAATTGCCAGAATGGATGCATAAGTATATAATAATACTGTGGATATATTATTACTCACTTATTTTAGTTGTAAGTGTAATGAATATTTATTATTGATTCTACACAGACCTCGACAGACGGCATTTTCTATTGTCTATGTGTTGTTGCTTGTATATGTATATATATATATATATATATATATATATATATTTTTTTTTTAATGTATAATGTTTTTTAAAAATACAATAAACACGTTTTCATTCATATATATAAAGAGTACAATGCTATGGTGGGAAGCCATGCTATTGAAGCTTCATACTTACTGGTATTTTGTATTTGTTTTTTTAGAAAAATAATCCACTAGTCTTGTTGAAATAATCCCTATTATACCTGCCCTAACTTGCCATATAAAATCATCGATCGCTTCCGAACAAACTGCTGATTAATAGTTGAACATCCATTTTATAGATAGATCACAATGGCTATGAAAACAAGTCTGTTAGAACGCTTCGCTATTATCCATGCAGCGTTGCTCTCTGGCCCGTCGACCCGCTGTTGGGCGCCTATTGAAAGCGTGTGTTTGCTTTCGTTGTTTTGCTCCTCTCGCTCTTCGATGTTTGCAATGTCCCTCCATTTTACAATCGGCCTCAGGCAGTTTCTGTTCGCTGCTTTGAAGTAGACGAATACATTGTGCACATCCTGAGCTGTTGGGTTGTCTGAAAAATAATGCTGGATTTTATGTTGTTTTTTTTAACCTTCTATATTATTAACGCTCGCTTTCATTTCTTTTAATTAATTAATTTAAGTTTTTTATTTCGAGGAATATATTTAATAACCCTTATTTACTACTGGTAAATGAAGACAAAACAAAACATATGATATTGCTATGTATTGTAAAGACCGCCGGTGGAATTCATTTAATTATTTTAAATGTATAAATAATTTTTTTTTTATTTATTTATTTTAAATGATATTTACAACTGTATACAAAAAATACATCTGGTAAATTCGCACATTGGTATAAAGACATGAAACACATGTTGAGAAACTACCCATTGGTAGCATTCTAATAATATGTCTATATTAGAAGATCACGTGGCCATCTTCTTTTCAGACTCCTCGGAGGGTTATCAGGAATCGAATAGGAAGCAAGATTAGAGACAAGAGGGTTCGGATGGTTATGAAGTTTATTATGGAAGGACAGATATCTGGATTGGGCCAAATCTGATACATAAGGAACATTAAGGTCATTATGGATGGTTTTATTTGTAACAAAGTAAGGAGCATTGAGGATTTTACTGAGGATTTTGGATTGCAAGAACTGTATGCGAGAGGAATTTGAAGGCTTGGTGGAGCCCCATAGCTCAACTCCGTAAGTCCAAATAGGACTTATTATAGTCATGTAAATGAGTCTTTTATAATTGATTGGAAGGTTAGAGCGTTTGTCTAGTAAGTGTTGAAGTAGTCGGAAACGTCGAGCGGTTTCTTGTCGTTTCAGTCTCTTATGAGGATTCCAAGTTAGACGTTTGTCCAGATGGAGTCCTAGGTAACGGATTTGTTCAACAGGAATAAGTGAGGTGTTGTTAAAGGATACTGAAGGACAGGAAGTCATTGGTTTACGACGAAGGGTGAAGGTAATTTGATGGGATTTATTGGAATTTATTTTAATTCTCCAGTTCTGACACCATTCCTCAAGATTTGTGATGTGGGATTGAAGGGTTTGGGATGCAATAGATGGGTCGTTATTGACTGATAGGATACATGTGTCATCAGCATATGTGGTGATGACAGTGTTGTATAAATAAATAAATATCATAAGTGCTCACATCTGGCGGTACCTGATCGAGGGTAACGACCCACGAGGACAACCTTTTGTAAGTGGTAATAAAAACCCTTAAGATCCAAAGAGACCTTTCACACCTTCCACCAGAAATACTTAAATCTGTACCTGCTGGAGAGGGCGTGGTCATCCCTTAGGCTAGGAATATTCAGCCAATCAGAGAAGACTACCAAAAGAGAGGGGGGTGAAGAAAGGTGGGAAATAGAGGACTAGGACTAAGACACTTCTTTTTGGGACTCAGCTGAGGAGACTTCAAGCTGGGAAGGAAGCGAGGAAGGACTTGATCAGGAGAAGCGGAGAGAGCAAGATATGGACTGATAGCTGGGACTCTGCTGGGAGTCAAGCGAGGACGGTTGAACACTGGGAGGAAGACGGAGGCTGAGGAGAGCGACATGGAAGGAGACTCAAAGACGATGATGAACCAGCTATGTAATAACCCTCATTTAGTTATACAGATGTAAACTTGTGTTGGCAACCATAAATCGCTAATTAATAGAATCAATAGAATACATGTAACTTTAATCAAGTATTCTCCTCCAGTATGATTCTCAACTATTCATTATGTTTATAAGTTTAGTTATTATTTTGTATATAGATGTTTTTGGTTATTTAAATTGATAAATATAGTCATTAATCAACCATCTTGTTAAGTTTACATTCTACCTTGCATGCCACCAATTAGATATAGAACAAATAGTAAATTTAAAAACACGATACCTCTAGAAAAGAAATCCAATAAAAATTATATGATTCAATCTAGGATACTACAGTAGGGAATATGTGGTATCTAACCTTTTAATACAGAATTAATATATTTTTCGGTAGATCGGTTCCCTTCTGGGACCGATATAAATACCAATATGAGTATTAAATACAAATAAATGCGGTTCCTGGAACCCCCGCCGTAGAAACGCGAGGAACATAGCAATATTAAGCTGAAAATTCCACCCGAATAACAGGATCGTAGAAGGAAAATCGTTCCAGAGAGTAAAAAAAATAAAATACTTCGGCCTTACAAAAAGCTGAGTGAATGACCAACGGGCAGAAATAGACCAGCATAACTAACTATAGATTTCATCAACTCCTCAAAGTTATTAAAATCCAAAAAAATCTCAAATTAAGGGTGTACAATGCTATGATAAAGCCAGTTCTAATATATGGCTGTAAGACTTGGACACTAACCAGTTCCCTAGAAAAAAGTGTCGAAAGATTTGAGAGGAAAATCCTCCTCACGATAACAGGAGCTATCTGGGATCAGAGTATTAACACATGGAGAAGAAAGAACAATAAAGAACTGCTTTTCAGAAATTAGTCAATTAATATCTCATGATATGAAGGCACGGAGGTTAAGATGGGCGGCGCATTTAGCTCGTAGCAATCCATATTGGAATCCTCTACCTAACAAAGACTGCCTCAATTCAAGGAAAAATATCACGTATAAGGCCAAAAAGCAGATGGATAGATAGAATCAACAAAGATGCAATAGAGCTGCGTGCAGATAACTGGAAAGAAATTTCCCAAGACAGGCAGAGATGGAGCAGGCTTCTTAAGTCGGTAAAAGATATACATGGTCTACAATGCCAACAGGGGAAAAAAAAAATCCCTTATTTACATTATAAAAACTTCACTTCATTTTTTTTTCGTATTTTTATACCATTTCGAGAAATTTTGCCCATTTTCAGGTTAAACATGATATTTTATAATCCACAAAAAATTTTATTTTATTCCAACATTTAAAAAATATTCTTTTAAAATTTTATTTATAACATTGGGGGGGGGAGAGGCTTCGCAACCTCATTTTAGCTCTTACACTGTATTTATAAATTTAACAATACATTTGAAAGTACAAAATATTTAAAACATTTCCAAAACTTAAGAGTAAAAATTAAATTTTGTTTTACAGATGCGTTATTGAAAGAAATAAAAATATTTATTTCTTTAAATTAAATTTTTTAAAATTACTGGAACCAGGGCCCAAAAATCGACCTGATCGCAAGCGAAGGTTTGATTGTAAATTACGAAAGAGTATGTTATTATGAGTAAAAAAAACCTTGTCTGCCGTTCCAGAGCCGCTGCTTTAAAAAATGGCGGCTGGATTAAAGAATATTAGGCCAATAATTTGAGGATCGAAACGCAAAATCCATTACCGAAAAATGTGAGACATTTTTTAACTTGTATATATGGGTTTGGACATGTGAAAAACAAAATTGGTTACGCGGATCACCAAGAGAAAAGGAATTTTACGATTTTTTTTTTGTATTTTCGCCTATAACTCCTTAACGATGCTTCAAAGCGAGAATTTTTTTTTCCCTGCCCCCCAGGAATTTATTGATTACAAAATACAATATATATGTATATATATATATATATATATATATATATATATATATGTATATATATAAATGTTATATATACATAAATTTTCAATTTCCTTTTATTGTCCAAGGGCATTTTAAGGTAAGAGGGCTCTGCACGCTGTATGCGTTCTTTGCATCAAAGCGAGAAATGTATCCGTTAATAAATTAAAGAACGTTAAATTTTGCATTAAACGAGTACATAAACTTTATAATTTAGTTACGCAGTATGGTATAAAACTACGGTCAAGCAACGCTGATTTTTACCAAATTTGTCAAAAACTGAAACAAATTACTATAAATGCCCCCGCAACTTGGAAATGAATCCCCTTAGAAGAAAAATCCGTAGAACTTACTTTATTTATTTTCCTACTGGGTGTTACCTTCCATTACATTAGTACCACCGAAAAACACATTTTAGTTCAATCGAAAACAGTTCAATAGTCTACGATATCTCCTTCCATATAAGTTCCGTCAACTCCTAGTTTCCTCCCTTGTTTTCCCCCACTTCGACTATGGCTGTATGGTGTACGGTGGACTCCCGGGAGATTCCTTGGCCAAACTTAAACGCCTAATGAATTGCGCACTACGATTTGTTTTCGGAATCTCAAGGGATACGCATATTACCCAGTATTACAGTGAATTGAAATGGCTCTACCCATCCTATCGCCGTCACTACTTCCTAGCCACCTTTCTGTACCAAATCATTAGAACCCATCGACTGTTTTTTTTTATTTATTTTTTTTTTTATTATTTTTTTTTTTCCTGTTCTTCCCTACCTCGCATTATAGGCCATACGGGATTTTCCCGGACCAGAGGGTGCAGGCGGGGAATTTAAAATCCCCTCTGGGACCGGGACGCGAACTCATGACTATTTTCATATCATAGAATCATATTTCCGGTTGCCGGACAACGGCGGTGCAGTGCACACGCGTTAGCCCATTCGGCCACCCGCCCTCCACCCATCGACTCTCCTATATTTTTCACAGCTTACAATTCAAATATTCCATCCAATCCCGTCCCACCAGATCTCGTACTTCCGAACTCTATCCTCCTCCTCACCGAACTGCTGCGTTTGACAAATCCTTTGCAATACAAGCCGCCTCCCTCTGGAATTCCATCCCAGCTGATATTCGACACGCTCAATCAGTTTCCTCGTTTAAACCTCTCCTCTTTAAGCACCTACTCCTTTCTCAATCCGAATGATTGTGAAATATATCTTAGAGAAATATCTGAGCACCACCAGAGACTACCTCAATTTATTAAGGTTATTTTAGTTTCTCATATATATGTACAATTTACTTGTTCTTTTCTTTCTCTTTTCTGTATTTTTATCGTAAGTCAACTTTCATTGTAAATATACAATTTAATTGTAACCACACAGACATATAATCTGTATTCATATTTTGTTCTTAAGGGACAACAGTCCCAGAATAATAAAACATTTTTTTCATTTCATTTCATTCATTTCATTTAGTTGAACACATGAAATTCCCTACAAAACTATATAAAAATCGTTCATTTCAGACAACTATTAATGAAGTTACGGCTATCCAATTTCGAATGTAAGATTGCGGGTTCATATCGTGGTGTCAGAAAAGGGTGAATGAGAGAAAAAAATATGACTAAGTGAAAGTAGGAAAATCTGTTGCCCGCATCATACAAGCTGTACTATTTCCTCTACTTTTAACAGAAATTATTGTTTTACAAAATTAGGCTTTGTCAAAAAGTTTTCAATCAGCAATATTAGAGAGTATTGAAATTTTTACACTGACCTACCTTAAGCCGGTATATAAAATAAAATATTACTCTAGTTTATTAATTAAATCGTACTCAAATCTTTTCATTGATTAATTTTCAGGAAAATAAACCTAATTCAATTTTATTTTGTTTCTTGATGGACATATGTAAAGATATAAATATTGCATATGTATCTCTATTGCATTAAATAAATTAAATTAGTAAAAAAAAATTAACTTCAGGTAAATACTCAAATCCAGGTATCGAAAGATCAATTTGTGTTTTTTAATTAAAGAGCTGATTTACTGATTACCTACTGATAAAAGAGTAAAACGTTGCTGTGTTTCATTACAAATATATGCTATTTAGTACTGGATTGATCATAATGGTAATAAATAATAAATTTGAACACAGTGATAGATCCTCAATTCTTAAAATTATATTTATTTATCTTAAATGTTTTTTCCCATCATAATCCAATAGCGGAGTCAAAATTTGAAGAAGAGGTATGTCATACACAGTTACATGCATTAAATGTTTGATATTTGGAAATCACTTCAGGAATAAATTGTTTGAAAAAATTGATGTGCGCATCACCCTCTTTTTATTTGTATCATGATGCTGATATTTTGTATTCATTTTCTAAAAATGGGACGTTTTCTCATTAAATTAATTAATTTAATGAATTACTAAAAATTCATAAAGATTCCAAATGAATCCCCATCCCCACATATCCCCATCCCCACATATATTATTACAGTTAGGCTGGAAATCGGGTTTGTACCAAATATAAGCTCCTGGCATGCTCAAATACCATGAATGGGGTACCGTTGGATTCAGAATTTCACGGGGGGTTAGCGAATCGTATTCTCCGTTTTTTCTTTATAAAATAAATAAAGTCGATACAGACATTTTGCTAGGCTTCAATACTGGAACGGTGGTAGGTCTGTAGATCGATGCGGGACAAATTGGACCTTGAAGATTTTGATGCGTACAGCAAGACCCGGATAGTTCCTCCGGAACTATCGGATCCTGCGTTTTTAAGCCCAAATACGTACCATTTTGGAGATAACGCAAGGCATGGGGTTCGCATCCACACAACCTGACGTTAATTGTAGTACTGTCATTGGATACATGTCTCTTTTCGTCGACTTGAGGTGTCTATGATCGAGACAGGAGGAGTTTATATTATTTATCGATGTTGTTTTTGATCGGTAAGCCATATCATCGTTAATTTTTCACCAAATCTCAAGATTGAGCCACCAATTTCGAAGGCTTCCTTCTCCTTCAGGCAGGAAAAATATTCCAATCACCCCGAAAATTCAGGCAAACAAGTTATGAAAAAAAAAAAACTTTATTTGCAAATAACTAAAAAAATACACAATTTTCCCTTGGTCATTCCCATGATTGTATAAAATGTTACTAATTTTCTACAAAAGCAAAAAAAAATCATCGAAATCGGACAATTATGCGCAAAGATGCAGCTTATTGAAATTTGTAAATATGTTGGTTCCAAACAAAAATGAAAATTTAAATTTATTTTGTTTCGTTTGTGGATTATATTTATGGATAAAGTAACAATGATTTCTTTATCTTTTGATACGTTGCATTATTTTATTTTCTTATTAATTTGGCATTTGAGAACAATATGCTGTGCGAATTTTTCGCACGGGCCCACTAGTAATATTTATTTATCTTATTTCTCTCATGATGCTGGCATTTTATGTTCATTTTCAGAAATGAGACGTTTTCCCATCAAATTAATAAGGTACTAAAAATTCACAACGATTTCAAATGATTTTTATGTTAATGTTATTGTTAATCTAGAATGGTTCACACTATGGAAAATTCGACTTAATCGTGTCAAATCCAAACATAAAACATTTACTCTTCGAAAAAACACCTGCCCTCCAGTTTATTTTGACAACAATCAAATTCCTCAAACGGACACGGTACTTTACCTTGGACTCACCTTCGACAGAAGGATGACATGGGGCCCGCATGTTAAAATGAAACGTAAGACACTTAAAAAACGACTTAAACTACATTACTCTCTCTTTGCCAAATCTTCAAAACGAAAACTAAAGCAAAAGCTGAATAAATTTACATACTTACTTAATATGGACGTACTCATCACAAATCTACGGTATCGCTGAAAAGACCCACCTACAAAAACTTCAAACGTACCAATAAAAAATTATTGCGACTCATAACAAAATCACCTTGGTACGTGACTAACAAAACTTTACATACTGACCTCCACTTTCCAACAGTTGACCAACATATAACAACCCTTTATCAACGGTTTTACACAAATCGGTCAAAGCTGCTTACCGAATCGATATATTGCCTATATAAAAGTCGAATTCGATTAGTAATCTAGTTTTATATCGATAATCGAGTATAAATGGAACTGTAGGTAAGGAAGCGTTGTATTCATGCAAGAACTTAAAAACGTTTTTATTTCAGCATTGTCCAAGAGCGGAGTCGAAATTTCGTGACTTATTGGAAGAAAACGTTGTCATGACTATATATAATGCATATGGACAGTTATATGCAATAAGTATTTGATATTTGGAAATCACTTGAGGCTTTGTTAATAAACCTGGTGCACGCATCACACGACTTTCACTTACCACTCTCTTAGCAGAAATAAGTATTTTCAGACAAAGCTAAATTGAAAGTAAAAATTATACACGCTATGTTTAATTACATTTGATTGTGGGTTCTTCTATTTGTTTAATTATTCTCATATATACAAATTTTAATTATTATATCGGTGTAATCTATGCAGTTAAATATTAACTAATACCGAAGATAGCATTTATGAAAACCGCACGTTTATATATACTTTATATTGTCGGAGTTCGTATGATATTAAGCTCATGTCACGTATGGCAGCTTGTTGTAATCTTTCGGGCTCGTATTCCTTTGGTTCCTCCATTTCAACTATTATCCGATCTCTTATTTCCCCTTTAGTTAATTATCAATATATTTCATAATTAATATTTAACTATTTTTTATATCAAAGATTAATGTGAAATGGTTAATTATTTCGAATAAAAAAAATAAAGGTACTTTAGAGGAAGCTAATATTGAACATCAGCCATTTAAGCCCTGTTAGAAAACATCAATGAGAATAAAACTTACTGTTGGGGCCAGGAGTAATTCAAAACCGAAGTACAAATCTTTCCCCGGTGCGTTTCCCCAATGGTGGGGAAAATTCGAGAAAAATTAAATTCTGTTGGGAAAGAGGGAGAAAAAAAAAAGAGTAAAAATGAGACCTATAAAACATTAGAGAAAAAAACAAATGCATGCAATAGAAAATAATATAAAATAAAAATATTCAATAAATCAAAAATGGAAAATGAAAAAAACCCCTTCTAAATGCTTACAATATTTATTGAATAAAAAAAAAAGAGATATAAAATATATACAATTAAAAACAAACAAATGAGAAGAAAGAAAATTATTCAATTTCACTGAAATGAAAGAAAACATAAAACATAATGTTCAGTTAAAATGAAACAAGTAAACATTATGAAACAGTATATAGTAAAATCCACTTCGGAAAACTATAAATAAACCAAGAGAGAAAAATGTCTGTGGTAACAGTGTTACCGCGCGCTCTGTGACAAAACCTCGTACTCAAGCCTCGTACATCCTCGTACGCTTGTTCATTCATAACTTCCACTGTTATAATGCCAGTGTTATTGTTTTTTTTTATAGTAAAATTAGATCAGAATTTTTATTTTTGCCTCCATTCATATATTTTAAAGCCTTTTTACATTACTTTTTTTTTAAGTTAATGGGTCAAGAAGTAAAATTAGCTTAATAAAATATATAAAAAAGTTTATATATTTTTATAAACTACTGAAGACGTTATATAAAAATTAAAATAGCTAAATAAACTTCTTAAAGTACTCTTCATAAGTAGATCCAAGATTTAGTTAGAGGGAAGGACTAATTTTTTTTCTTTTTTCTAAAAACAAAACAACTACTTTTATGAAAGGATGTTAGTGGTTCTGGAAGGTTAATAAAAATTAATTATTGGGGCATTGATGCTTTTAGAGATATCCATTATAATATAAAAAAATAATAGATTGTGATTGTTTCAGTATTTAGCTTACAATTATATATCGCACAAAATAAATGTGGCCAACTGAAAAAATATTTTTTTTTCATTATTTAAGATGGGTTCATTATGAATACTAGTTAATTTTTCAATTAATTACTTTACTCGATTAAATATCGAAAATAATTTTTTTAATTACGGTAATAATTTTTAAAAAAATTCAATTTATCTAGAATATATTTACAATTACAGTTTTATGAAGGAAATAATAATTACGAAGGAAATAATGGATATACTTTCTCGTATTTTATTTTATGCTCGATAAAAATGACGGTAAAAATTTCTGTTTAATTTTCTTTTACAACACATTTTAAAAAATACATATTTATAAAAAACGTTTTATCAAGGAAATAATGGATATGGTTTCTTATATTTTATTTTATACTGAATAAAATCTAATTTTTTTTTAAAATTTTATTTTCTAGAAAATTAAAAAAAATACATATATATACAATCATGGTTTTATGAAGGAAATAATAATCATACTCTAATTAAAGAAGATATAATTGCAATTTATTTGTCTATAAAGCAACAGAAGTTCAGTCATATCAACATAAATAATAATACATTCAAAATAACCGTAAAACAATTCTAAACTTCATTCATAAAAATATAACCTTGCATTGCATACGTCAGCAAAACTTATGTACGAGGTACGAGGCTGATCTATCCTCGTACCTCGTACATTACGTCATAACCTCGTACAAATACGAGGATCCTCGTACAAACGGCAACACTGTGTGGTAACGGTGAGAGAAGTGAACGAAAATATCCCAAATTGGAGGTTATATTTCCAAAGAGGTTAGTTACCTGAAGTTCAGCTGTCAAAGCAAACGATGGTGGGGAGATCGATATGCATATCGATGTGCTGATCGATGACTCGCGATGAAACAGCTGGGATCTTTAAATGGCGCAGATGAGATGAAGTGAGTCTGGAATGGTGGGGGTAGTCGCCCACTACTATCTCGACAAAGTCTACTTCCAGACTGCTACTTCCAGTATTTTGATGTCTTAATCCCTAAGACAGGGTATTACTGCCGGGCCGGTGGGTATTAAACGCGATAATACATCGCGAATAAGCCTAAATCTATAAACAGTGTACACCAAAATACATTTTTGAGATAATATCCCTCGGCCTATTACAAAAAAAAAATAATAACTATTTATTCCATTAACATTTAAAAGGGTAAATATGGTGAGAGAAAAAATAAACGAAAGGAAAATAAAATACGTAAATTCGGAAGTTAACACCTACATTATATTAAAAACTGCTTAATAATGCACTGTTATACTGAGTTTAATTAAAATCGTTACAGCCGTTTGGAAGAAAGTCGTAAAAATGTGTTGAATCGATTATATAAAGTGCCACTTCCGATTAATCGATTTTGAAAAAAAGTTGGTGTGACATCTCAAGTATATACAAACCTTAAATGTGTATTTTCACTTTCATACGACTTTTCGCTTTTGAGGTAAATCGGTCACATACATACATACACACCATTTTGTGGGACTTGGTTATTTGGACTCAGAAGACCTCAAAATATGAATTTCCGTTGAAAACTCAGCTTCAAAAATTTTGAAGATCGCAATATTGTTCCTTACTATATATTTCTTATATATTAAAAAACTTTCACACCATCTACTCCACAAGCTCACAAAACACCTTTATTACTCTACAAAAACATCATACAATAACCAACAAAGAACTACTGACCTGGACTGAAATCAGAATCTGAATAAATGTAAATTATAATTTACATATTAATCAACCAGTGGTTCAATTTAATGAACAGTTGCGTAATTTGTAAAATATGGATTGGTCCGCCATTTTGTAGACAGGGGGTACCTTTACACCCCCTAGTAATAATTATTGTTGTTAGTCCTTGTTATAACTGGTTATCACTACTTATCAAATTATTAACATATGTCTAAATCTTCATCTATTAACATATGGATAACTTCATCTCATCGTAATCTACAAATATTTTATTTATGAAAATTATCGGAATTAGGACGTTTTCAATCTGGAGGTCGGCAAATATTGTCTATTTAATCAAGAACTAAAAAACTGATGAAAATACATTTTCTTTCCACTCGAATCGTAAGATAATATGATCACAAAATCGAAAAAACTGGAGGCTTACAAAAATGTTGGTCCGTTTGGCATTACCTCCACCCCTAAAATGTGAAAATAACGAGGTTATACACGCCAAACGGCCCAATATTTTAGAAGGCTACCTTTATTTCGATTTCGTGATCATATTATACTACGATTCAAGTGGAAAGCAATTGGGTATTCATGGGTTTTTAGTATCTAATTAAATAGACAAAGTTTGATTGAAAACGCCGTAATTCCGAGAATTTTCGTAGATAAAATAATTGTAGGTTCCGATAAGATGAAGCAATCCACCATGTTTTAGGCGGATGTTAATAATTTGATAAAAATAGGTCTGTATGACTGGCTATATAGGAAACATCATATTATATATTATTTCTCAAATATATATCCCTTTTCCCGCTCTCAGGAGAGATGGATTTTGACGAATGAGGTATCAATACAAAGGGAATGTCACGTAGAGTGCGCGAATCGTAATTTTGAATTCCTAATTTTATACCTGGGCTTAAATAAAAGTGAATGTAATAGTGGGAGGTTTCAAACCATATGATATTGCCGTTTCAACGAATCGATACGTTACAAATGAATTCATAATTTGGAAATAACTCAAAAAGGACGCGATTTTTCATTATACCTGAGCATTTGCTAGCTTACTAAATTCCATACAAAACGTAAAAAAAATCATCGAAATTGGACAGTTTGATGGAGAGTTATAGCTTTCTGAACATATATTTGTTACACTACAAAGGTTGTCTTGCAGCTGGGTAGTTAACTATCAAATTGGGAATTTGCCCTTTTTTGCGGGGTACAGTACATTATGTATCAATTAGTAATTATTTTTTAAATTTAAATACGTTATATTCTTTTTAAATGATTTCAATATTAATTTTATTTATATTTATATAAATGTGTCTTCCTTTAAACATTGTTGATAGTTGTTTTCAATGTGCATTTATTTTTAGATTTTTATTACTGTAGTATTGCGCCTATCCTCAGCCTCTAATTGTCCTTAATACCAGTAATGCTCAGTGCGAGGCGCTGGGATCTCCTAGAGCCCTGCCTTTTCCTTCCATGAGAGGAGAGAAAGGCTTGGCTCAGAGTTCTTCTGAGTGAATGGATTCTGTAAATATTGTGTAGTATGCAAGTGTTTTAGTTGTTATTTTGATTGGTTTAGTTCTTTTGTTTATATACATGCACTTTTAGTATTATTATTTTCTATATTATTTATTTTTAATTATTGTAAATAGAGTGTGAATGTGCTCTCTGAACACTATTATAAATGTCCTTAATTTTGACACATCCTAATATTTCTGAATAAATAAATAAATAAAAAAAGTTATTGTAGTATCATTTTAAAAATATACTTTCGAGTTTTTTTAAAATAATAAAGTAACATACATCCTGATTGGACTAACTGTTCCTCCCTGAGAATTTGAGGCTTTTGCTGTCATCAGATTTTTAAATCAATGTTTAGAAGTTTTTGTTAATTTATGATAATCTAATGAAGGATAAAGATAATATTTCAATTATAAGTTGAAGGAATGCAAGGGTTAAATCATGGCAGATTGTAAATCCTATTTATAAACATATAACTTACAAAATATAAGTTGTGCTGACCCCTTAATGTATTAAAATTAGATACAAATATTAGGTTGGTGCGGAGTATTCACACGCTTCTGCTAGTTTAACTTTAACTCAAAATTTATTGTTTATAATTTTTATCTCTTTGCTTCTAGAATCATCAAATAACTTCAATAGTTAATAGGCATTAAGTGTTGCTTAAAATCTCTCAGTTGTGCAACAGGGTGCAAATAAAAAAGGCCATGTTAGTAAATCGTTCGGAGGTTTTATGTTAGTACAGAGGGAATGAAAACAAATCTCCGGTTGGCAGCGTTGGCCAGCGGATTTACGATCCCGAACGAGCGATCAATGTTACCACTACAGGGGGACAAAGACAAAGCCTCCTAGATATATTGTCCACAGAGGGAGATATTTAGTGTGGCCGTGGCGATAAACCGATTCGCTTCGCCCCCCCACTTCGATGACCTGTTGCTTCTCGCTCGGTCTCCTTAATCAACAAGTCTCCCCGTCGCCCCTCGGTTTATTCTATTAGGCTTGTTCAAATTAAAATAAAATAAACCCTTGTATCTCTATGTATTTTATTTATTCTGTCTCGAATTTATTTATAGTCTTCTTTTTTACAACGCTCTCTCTCGTGATTTTTTATTTAGGGAGTAACAGTGATTATTAATCTACACTATTTACAGTGTGTCCTGTAAGTAGTGGAAAATATTTAAAAGGTTAATAGTAGACCCCAAGATTTCATATAAATAATTGCCCAATTTTCCAACAGAAAAATAGGAAATTTAAGTTTTTTTTTTTGTTTTTTTTCCTACCCTCCAGGAATATCTTGATTACAAAATACAATATATATATATATATATATATATATATATATATATATATATATAAATGTTATATATACATAAATTTTCAATTTCCTTTTATTGCCCAAGGGCATTTTAAGGTAAGAGGGCTATGCACGCTGTATGCCTACTTTGCATCTGTGACCAGAGGCCTGATGCAAAGTACGCACACAGCGTGCATAGCCCCCAAATAAACCCAAATAAATGGAAATTGAAAATTTATGTATGTATAAGATTTTTTTTTTCCATAGCCCCTTTCTACTTATTTTTGTCTTTAATCCTTGGATTGTCTTAATAATACTCCTTTTACTGCTTAAAAGCATTGTAAGGTTCATTTTTAGATTTTTGTCGTTTCTAAATAGTTCATTCTTCATCTGTAATATAAAAGGTGATGGGGCTCACCTTAGGCTTGAGTCGATCTTATCCTTTAGAGCTTAAAACTAAATTAATAAAACATTTATCATGTGATTTATTGCCAACGTTGTGGAATTTTGGCTGGTAACAAATTGTTAAAAAAAGGGTTTGCTAATTGTTGGGATTTTTCGAAAAATGATTTTTTTCGTTTTGCTAAAAATTCTTTTATTGTTGATAAGTTAAGTGTTGCTTGTATATCCACTGTCTTCTTTCTCTGCAGCGTGGTTCCTCTTACGATTTTTCTTATTATTCCATTTTGAAAATATTGTAATCTTTTCAGAGTTGTTTTGCTGATGTTTTCGAACAGAGGTGCACCCTACAACAGAGCCGGCCGTATTATACTTGTATAGACTAGAAGCTTTAGTCGTAAAGATAGGTTTGTTGTCCGAATTAAATTTTGGAGTCTGTATGTCTTAGATCTTACTGTTTTAATTTTTTTGATCAAAATGTCTATTAAATTTTAAATGTCTGTCGAAGTGAATACCGAGATATGTTAAGTCAGTCGATAATTTAATACTGGCGTTGTTAATTTTGAATTCCTTTGGCATTTTCTTTTTTCCTTTTTGATATGAAAATATAATTTCGTTCGTCTTTTCCGGATTGACATCTATGTTTAGGATTAGATTTTTTATTTTCACTTACCTATATATGAAATATATAGTAAGGGAAAGTATTGGGATTGTGAAAATTTTCGAATCTGAATTTTAAACGGAAATTCACGTTTTGAGGTTCCGTGAGTCTAAATAACCAAGTCCCGCAAAATGATCTGTGTGTGTGTTGACAGTCTAGCTCAAAAACGAAAAGTCGTTTATAAAAATAAATAATTTAAAAATAATGATTTTTCATATAAGGTGGTTATGAAAATGCGTTTTTCTTCCAGATTTCTGTCATTGAAATCACGGGCGGATTCACGGTGGGAGGGGGTGAGGGGGAAGCTTTCGGGCCGAAGTCTCCCAAAATGGTGAAATATTACCATGTCTTATGAAAAAACATTTTTTTTTTCGACTACTTTCCTTGGGTTTCGAAAATAATTTCATTAATATCAGTTGGTTTAGGATCTGCCGTGTTATCCATTTCACGATAAATTCAGAAAAAAATATAATAACAAAAAAAAACTAACTATTCTTCCAAAATAAATAAATTAAAAAATCTGCGCACAACACACAACTTTTAATTACCTCTCTACTTTGAATAGAAATTATTTTCTAGCAACGTAGAGCAAATATAAAATATTTGAAGTGCACGTTTAACGGAGTTATATCTTAAATCTTACACCTAATAAATCCATCAAGACCACTAAAATTACAAAGACCCTATTAATTATATCTATAGTAGACAATTAAATCCTTGGTACTCAGTTCTTGTAAACTACGTAACTCAAGTCTATTATGTTAAATAGAATATTGTAATCCACCAAGGAAAAACAATTTATTCCTTCCTTACATAATACATAGGATCAATTACATAATACATTTCCATATTGTTTTTCTATTCCTTCATTAAACAAACTTTTCTGCGAATTATTCACAATGGCCAACTACTTATTTATATGTATTATTAATCTCGCCTTGTTGATGTTTTAACATCTACCGTGTGTTCGAAAGAACATGCCTAAGTTGTTTTTTACTTTCCTACCAATACTAGGTACATTTTTAGCCATTGGTCTGTCAGTCTGTCTGTGCCATGATTTTCTCGGGAACTAGTGAACCGATTTTGTTGCTTCTTTTTTCATTATGTGGGGTTTTAACTACTGATGCCTGTGACACAAATTGGGTGCTCCATGGGCAATAGCTGCTGTTCAATAAATGGAAAACATGTTTTTTTATTGACTGTAGCGCGAAAACAGCTCTAACGATTTTGATGACACTTTCCTATAATGTTCAAATAATAGTCTTTCAATTTTCGTTCATGGGCTAGAATTCCCGAGAAAATTCAGGAAAAAAAAGTTATGAAGATAAGAAAAATGTTTTGTGGCCTAACTCGCTAATGATATATTCTATGGTAAAATTTATAATAAAAGTTTTGAAAGATAATTAAATTACCAACAAAACAAAAAAAAACATCGGAATCGAACCAGAATTAGCGATGATACAGGTTATTCTAGTTTCTACACATGTTTTAATTTATTACTTTCCTACCTATACTAGGTAAGGAAAGTATTGCGATCGGTTCAAATTTCCAATATGTATTTTTCGACAGATATATACGTTTCAGAGCCCCCTGAGTTTTTTTTTTGTAAGGTTATGAAATTCTACACAAAACTACATAAAAATCGTTCATTTTGGACAGCCATTAACGAAGTTACAGCTATTCAATTCCAATGTAATATTACAGGTTCATAGCCTGGCGCCAGAGGGTGAATGAGAGAAAAATGATAACTAATTGAAAGTAAGAAAATCTGTTGCCCGCATCACACAAGCTTCACTATTTCCTCTACTTTTAACGGAAATTATAGTTTGACAACAATTATGGCAAAAAGTTTTTGATAAGAAATATTAGAGAGTATGGAAATTTTTACACTGATCTACCTTAAGCCGGTTTACATTGCTTTAGTTTATCAAATAAATCGTACTAAAATCTTTTCTTTGATTCAATTTTTAAGGAAATAAATCTAATTTTTTTTTTCTTGATGGACATAAGTAGAGATACAAAAACTTTTCTGAAATAATTAGGAAAGTCGTGTGAGTGGATACACCAGATTTTTTTTCTAAGCATCACTTATTTTGTATATGTTTTATTTATTTTATATATTTTTTTAAGTATATTGTACATAGTTTTATTCGTTAACTTTTATAAATATTATAAGTTCATTTTAAGTTTTTTTTTCTTTTATTTATGTAATTTAACAGACCTGTCGGACAGAAGTAATCCTTACTATTTATGTAGTTTATTTTTTGGGGGGACTCCGTCCAAGAATATTTTTTGTTAAATTTAAACCTATCCCACATCCCACATATATTATTACAGTAAGGCTCAAAATCGGTTTTGTACCAAATATAAGCTCCTGTCATGCTCAAATACCATGAATGGGGTACCGTTGGATTCAGAATTTCACAGGGGGTTAGCGAATCGTATTCTCCACTTTTGTTTTTCTTTCTAAAATAAATAAAGTCGATACAAAAATTTTGCTAGGCTTCAATACTGGAACGGTGGTAGGTCTGTAGATCGATGCGGGACAAATTGGACCTTGAAGATTTTGATGCGTACAGCAAGACCCGGATAGTTCTTCCGGAACTATCGGATCCTGGGTTTTTAAGCACTAAAACGTGCTATTTTCGAGATAACGCAAGGCATAGGGTTCGCATCCATACAACCTTACGTTAATTGTAGTACTGCCATTGAATACATGTCTCATTTCGTCGACTTGAGGCCTCTATGATCGAGAGAGGAGGAGTTTGATCGGCAAGTCATATCTTCGTTACTTTTTCACCAAATCTCAAGATTGAGCCACCAATTTCGAAATCTTCCTTCTCCTTCAGGCAGGAAATATAAGTCCAATCACCCCGAAAATCAGGCAAACAAGTTATGAAAGAAAACAAACTTTTTTTGCGAATAACTGAAAAATTTCACACTTTTCCCTGGGTTATACCCATGATTTTATAAAAGATTACTATATTCCCTACAAAAAGAAAAAAATATCATCGAATCGGACAATTTTTAGCAAAGATGCAGCTTATTGATATTTTTAAACATGTTGGTTCCAAACAAAAGAGAAGATTTAAATTAATTTTTGTTTCCTTTGTCGATTATATTTATCGATAAAGTAACATTTGATGTTTTTAGCTTTTGGTATGCTGGCTTTCAATGCCAGTGAAATGGTTGAGGAAGAAGCGCAGGGATCACCTAAAACCTTGCTTTTCCTCCACGTGTGGGGGGATAAGTATGGTTCGGAGTTCCTATGGCCGACTGTAAATAGTGTAATAGGTATGCCTGCGTCTAAGATGTTTATTTTCATTACTTTTTTTTTTCTCACTATGATGTATTATTTTGTTCTTTTGTAGCTTTGTATTATTTGAAGTTAGCTTATTTTTTTTATTTACTTATTTTTTTTAATTTGTAAATATGGTGTGAATGTGCTCTCAGAACTCTATTATAAATGTCCTTTATTGAGACAGATTGTAATATTTATCAATAAACCAAAAAAAAAAAAAAACCTTTTGGTACGTTGCATTATTTTATTTTCTTATTAAGTTGGCATTTGATAACAATATGTTGTGCGAATTTTTCGTACGGGCCTACTAGTTCTGTATATATTTTGTTCCATAATGATGTTATTCAAAATTATAATAATGCTGCGTAGTGTTCAAAGATGCAGACAATGAACTTTACTATATTCTGTAGTGAAGGACTTTTACACAAGACAGGATAGCCAGTTATTAGAGGTCCGGTCGTGCAGTGAGATTAACTCTTTAAAAATTCAGGCCCCATTAATTTTTACTGAGCCCCCCCCCCTTCAGGATATAACGAGTACGTAGTTCCACCTCTACTCCTTGCCTAGTATCTCCTCCTTCAGGCCTTTACTACCTGCCCGTCTAACGAGCTTCGCATAATGGCTACAACGTCTTCCCTCTATAAAATATTAATTAGTATCAGTGCCTAAGGCTGGTTTACACGTTTCCCAAACACCACAAACTCTAACAAAATAAAAAAAAACACAAACTTGAGTATTTATACGCTATAATTTAAAAAAAAAGTTAAATATTTTGTCTTGGAATTTCCGCAGCTTGGAGGTGAAGAACACCTCCATTTTTTGATTAAATAATTTTTTTTTTTTTGGTTTTTTTTGTTTATTTAATGAAATTTACAACTGCATACAAATACAACTAGTAAATATGCGCAAATATAAATAATGGCATGTACAGGCTTGAAGAGATACTACCCAGTGGTAGCACTCTCTAAATAATTTTAAGTAAGAAGGTCACGAGGCCATCTCCTTTTCAGACGCCTAGGAGGATGATCAGGAATCGAGGAAGAAGCAAGAGTGGACACAAGCGGATTTGTATAGTACTGAAGTTTATCACGAAAGGATAAATATCTGGCTCGAGCTAAATCAGGGACATATGGTATATTAAGGTCTTTATGAATGGTTTTATTTGTGACAAAGTATGGAGCATTAAGGATTTTACGGAGGATTTTGGATTGTAAGGATTGGATACGATAGGAATTCGATGGTTTGGTGGAGCCCCAAAGCTCAACTCCGTATGTCCATATAGGTCTTATTATAATTATGTAGATAAGTCTTTTGTAATTAATTGAAAGTTTGGAGCGTTTGTCTAGTAAGTGTTGGAGCAGTCGGAAACGTCGAGCAGTTTCTTGTCGTCTCAGTCTAGTATGAGGATTCCAAGTAAGACGTTTATCCAAGTGGAGTCCTAAGTAGCTGATTTGCTCAACAGGAATAAGTGGAGTATTATTGAAGGATACTGTAGGACAAGAAGTCATAGGTTTACGACGGAGGGTAAAAGTGATTTGATGGGATTTGTTGGAATGATTAAATAATTTAGTAACGAATAAATAAATTTTAATAAATCAAAGCTATGGAACATTGGTTCCCCTGAACAAATATAAAAATCTGGTGTGTTGCGCGCATCACACTGATTTCATTTACCACCCTCTTAGCAGAAATAAGTATTTTCAGAAAAAGTAGAACTGAAAGTAAAAATTATAGGCGCTATTTATTTATATTCCATTGCGAGTATTTTTATTTGTTTAAGTACCATTATATATACAAATTTTAATATTTATATCGCTGTAATCTATAAAATTAAATATTAAATAATACCAACAATAATATTTATGATAACCGCAAATGTATTTTATATAATATTGACTGAGTTCATATTATATTAAACTCATGTTACGTATGGAAGCCTGTTCTAATCGTTCGAGCGAGCTCAGGTGAGCTATTCTCCGTTATGATCTCTTGTTTCTTCTTTACTTCATTATCAAATTCTTTAATATTTTATATTCAATTATTTTTTATATTAGGGAAGCTAATATTGAAAATTAACCATTTAAGCCCTGTTAGAGAACATCAATGAGAATAAAACCTACATTATATTTAAGACCGCTTAATTTAACTGTCATATAATGAATTTAATCAAAATCGTTGCAGCCGTTTTCGAGAAATCGATGATATCAAGAGCCACTTCCGGTTAGATAATTTTGAAAAAAAATTTGATGTCATATCCGAGCCATACATAAACCTTAAGTACACAATTTCAGTTTCGTTTTTGAGCCAGGCTGTTCACGCACATACATACACACACAGACCATTTTGTGGGACTTTTTATTTGGGCTCAGGGGACCTCGAAACATCTATTTTCGTTGAAAACTCAGATTCGAAAATTTTCACAATACTTTCCCTTACTATATATTACATACATAGGTAAATAAAAGTAAAAATGGGCTTAGAGTTGTTTACCTCTGGGGCTCAGATTTGTTTAAACTACTTTTATTAATTCCACTTTCCGATAGTTTTGGTTTATTATTTTCAATAATGAAACATTGTGATCGACCACATAATTCAAAAACATAACCCCATCTCAATTTGAGGTTTCACGTTTCAAGATGCGTCGAATTCGAAAAACGAATAAAAATTTTTTTGTTCGTCCGCCGTCCGCGCATTTTCTCCGAAACTACTGGACCGATTTTTTTCAAATTTTGATATAAAATCAGAGGTCACCCGAGGATGATCCTCCTTCATCGACATTACTATCCGCCTTTAACTTTCAAAATGGCGGCCGAAAAACCTGCGTTGCTATAGACTGTAGCTCCTTAACGAATGTACAGATTTCAATGAAACTTCGCTAAAGTCATTTTCTCGACGCCCTTTAAAATTATCTATATAACATACTTCAACGAAAAGAAGCTGGAAAAAAAGTTACGAGGGATGGTAAAATTAAATTCCGAAGAACTCGAAAAGCGTTTACTTTTTTGTTGATATTGTATATAGTGTTTTAAAAGTTTACGAAATTTCCTAAAAATCGAAAAAAAACCGTTAAAGTCGGACAATTAGGAGCAAAGATATGGTCTCCGGTTTTTTTTTATATGTTCTACTCCAAATGTTATATCCTTGGTTTGGTTTTTAAATTTTGAATGTGTTACTGAAGTCATGCTATTTTTTTTATTAACATATTACTAATGATTAGAAAAAAAGTTTAGTAATTGGAAAAACCTTTTGTTTATTTTTCTTTGTAACTCGGAAGGTAATGTTACTTTAGATATATAATTGTTTGGAAATAATAAACCATTGTGAAATAATTTACAGCATTTTTTTTTTCGTCGGTTGGTATAGTGTCCTAGACCACATCCCGATTCCCGAATTATAGTACGGGGTAGAGTCATCGATCCTACGCCCGGTCGGTGTGAGAAGCCTCCAGTAGCCTGACGGGTCTCACGTACCGGGGGGGAGAGGTGGAATCTCGGGCAGCATGGCTTTCCTTGGAGGATGGGTCACCCATCCAAGTGCTAGCCACGCTCGGCTTTGCTTAAATTTGATTACCTATTGCAACCGCCTTAGCCCGCAAGGCTAGTCCAGCCCCGGATTGAATATATAATAATAGAAAATATCAAGATGTTAAAAAAATCGAATCTGAACATTTTAAAGGACTTACACGTTTTGAGATCTTCGAAACACAAATAACCAAGCCTGATCATGGACTCTGGGTGGATCCGAATGTTTATGAATGCATAACTCAAAAACGAAAAGTCGCACGAAATTGAAATTATAATTATATTTCTTTTTTTTTTAAATTATTTTAATGGAATTTACAACTGTATTACATAGAAAATACAATAAGTAAATGTGAAATTGGTAACATGACATGTACAACATGAAGAGAAACTACCCATTAATAGAACTTAAATTAAAGTTCTATATTAGAAGATCCCGAGGCCATCTTATTTTTAGACGCCTCGGAGGGTTATCAGGGATCGAGGAGGAAGCAAGATTTGAAACGAGAGGATTCGGATGGTTCTGCAGTTTGTTATGGAAGGATAGGTATCTGGATTGGGCCAAATCGGAAACATATGGAACATTAAGGTCTTTATGGATGATTTTATTTGTGACAAAGTAAGGAGCGTTGAGGTTTTTACGAAGGATTTTGTAAGTCCGTAAGTCCAATAGGTCTTATTATTGTCATATATACGAGTCGTTTATAATTGATTGAAAGCTTAGATCGTTTGTCTAGTAAGTGCTGCAGTAGTCGAAAACGTCGGGCGGTTTCTAGTTGTTCCAGTCTGGTATGTGGTTTCAACGGTGAATCATTTGTCGAGGTGGAGTCCTAGGTAACGGATTTGTTCGACAGGGATAAGAGGGCTATTGTTGAAGGATACTGTAGGACAGGAAGTCGTAGGTTTACGACGAAGAGTGAAGATTATTTGATGGGATTTATTGGAATTTATTTTAATCATCCAGTTTTGACACCATTTTTCAAGGCTTGTGATGTGTGATTGAAGGGATTGAGATGCAATTAAAGGATCGTTATTAACTGATAGGATACACGTGTCATCGGCATAGGTGGTGATAACAGCGTTGGGATGGGTTGGGATATCAGCTGTATAAACTGTGTAAAGGATAGGACCAAGGATACTACCTTGAGGAACACCAGCAAACTGAGATAAAAGAGATGAACAGGCATTTTTGTGATTTACTTTGAAGGATCTATCACTAAGGTAGGAACGGATAATGAGGAAGTATGTAGGTGGTAGGGATTTTCGGAGTTTGTACATCAGTCCCGGGTGCCGAACTCTATCAAACGCCTGTTCAACGTCGAGAAAGACTCCCGTACAGTACATTCCGCGCTCAGATGCAGAGGAAACTACGTCTACCACACGATGACATTGCTGAATAGTGAGATGTACGGAATCCAAATTGGTGATCTGGGATTATTTGATTAGAATCTAGGATGGGATACAGCCGTTAGATATGTAAAATAAATTGAGTATTGTGTTTTTCAATTTGAAGCATCTTAAATTATGTTGAATGGACTTATGGGTACCTCTGGTTGTTAATTTTGAAAGTGGCCTAACTCCATTCTTGATAAGAAAACGCACATTATTCACTTAATAATTGTTACTATTTTAATAGGAACCATAAATTTAACACCCTTAGATACACTTAAACAGTATGACTCATTAGTAACCTATATGTATATTTTTAAATTCATTTTAACGCAAACCCTTAAATATCTCGATTAGAAGATAAATGGAGGTAGGCCACTTTCAAAATAAACGGCTCATACAGTGATGTTGGCAATAGAATCTCCCTTTAATTCAAGCAAATGGTGTATTTGTTACAATTTCTTTTTGTTGAAGTTTCATGATTTCTTTCCCATTTTCAGAGCTCTCGGATTCGCTTACAATCAATTTCTATGTAAACCCCTTTGTCGTTATTAGATGCATCTTACCAGATGCTTTCAAAATAGATATGCTGTTGAGATGAGATGTACGTAGCGAAGTCCCTCAAGTCCAATTGAGGCCCCCCCCTAGAGATAGATTAAGCTGCTTTCCTTCTCAATCCTCTCCCCTTTATCATAATGCCACCTCAACTTTCTGCCTCTTACCCTTAATGGCTGTTGTAAGTACTTTCCGTCCAATATTGCCCTCGTCTCAGATTATAAGAAAAATAAGTGATTTAAAATTATTTTTATTTATTGAATATTAACAACATTCTGTCACTTGTACGTTGGTTATAGTGAGATAATATGATATTCACACTACTTGAACGGGAAACTATAAACTAAACAGAAGTAAAGTAACAACTAAAATAATAAAAAAGTATGCAAAATAAATAAAATAAAATACCTTAATTTTCTAGTCACATCCTTCAGGTTTGGTGCCATTTTCTCATAATTTTTCATATATCTATTTTAGGCCAAAGGTCACCAAATATACACAGTTATTTATCTCCTGTATTCTTTATTCAACGTTTCGGCTTCAGGAGCCATTTTCAAGATCCACGCACCGCGCCATAAAATTTTTAAAAATATATCAGTCCTGTATGAATGCCCTATTGAGAAACAACAATTTCTTGATACAGTCTGCAAATAGAGAAATAGAAAACGACATTCTTTGAAATAAAAGAATAAATTAAGGACGAATCATATCGCAATGATAGATTTTTAAAAATTTTATGGCGCGGTGCATGGATCTTGAAAATGGCTCCTGAAGCCGAAACGTTGTATTATAAATAACTGTGTATATTTGGTGACCTTTGGCCTAAAATAAATATATGAAAAATTATAAAATACCTTAAATATAAGGAAATTACAAAAAGTAAAAAACATATGCATATTTTTAAAGACTATTTACAATCAGGCGAGTGTACTCCGATGAAGACCTGGGCAGAATTTATTTGAAATAATATTTCCGAAATAAATCGTTAAATAACCTTCTCCAGTTATTTCAGAAATAGACATTGAATTGGGCCTATTTTTAAATTTTCGATTCTGTATATCGAAATTTCATACAGGGCATTTTATTTCATGAAATTAAAGTTATTTCATAACAAATCACAACACACAACATTTACGCTTCAACGAGAAACATGCCCACCAGTTTATATCAGTAACAATCCAATTCCTCAGACGGCTACTATACGCTACCTCGGAATAATATTTGACAGAAGGATGACCTGGAGCCCACAAGTCAAAATGAAAAGAAAGACTTTGAACAAGTGACTGAAAATACTATACTCACTCTTTTCTAAATCAAAATTGAAAATTAGACAAAAACTAAATACATACACTTATCTGCTCAAACCCATTTGGACATACGCCTCACAGATTTAAGGTTCAGCTAAAAAGACTCACTTAAAAATACTACAATCTTTTCAATCTAAAATTTTAAGACTGATAAATGCAGCCCGCTGGTATGTCAACAAGACTTTACATACCGACCTAAGAAAACCAACCAAATTGACCAACACATACGTACTCTCTACTCCCGATTTCGTTTTAAACTACACGTACATCCCAATAGACTTATCAACGACATGGCCACGGCTGAAATGCTCATCAGAAGGCGACTGAAAAGGAGCTGGATGAGAGATCTCCTTTCCTGATTTTAGGATGTAAACAAACCAGGGAAGAGGTGCTGCTGGGTTCCATTCTTCGTCATGCCTATCATGCCATTTTCTACCTAACAACAAATCTGCTAATTGTCACTAACATGACAGGTGCGGATGAAGAATTGAAGACAAAAAAAAAAAAGAAGTTATTTCAGGACCAATGGCATAGTTATTTCTAACATTCCGATAGATGCAAAAGGGAATGAATTAACCATAATAAAAATCCTATTGTTCACTCTAAATTGTTTTCGTTTATGCCCCTGTTTTATTTTCTACAATTAGGATTTGAGGCAGGAATTATATTTACTTTAGTATCTATAGAGGCTGATTGTACCTGACAGAAATTCCATTTTTTCTTATGCCTCTTTTCGTTTATTACAATTAGATGGGCTTGAAGAATTATATTTACGGATGTTTGAGACACTTTCACTTTTGTAGAAGCCCGAAATTTCATTTTTTCTTAGGCCCTTTTTCGTTTTATACAATTATACATACTTGAGGAATTATATTCACTGCTGTTTGAGATATTTTAATATTTTTTGGGGCTGATTGTGCCCAACAGGAATTTCATTTTTCTTATGCCGCTTTTTCGTTGTTTACAGTTACACCGAGTTGAGGTAAATAATTATATTTAATGCTGTTTGAGATACTTCAATCTCTTTAGAGGATGAGTGTGCCCGATTGCTGTTTCGTTTTTTCTTATGCCCTCTTTAGATTTGTTTTTGTAGTTAGACGGATTTGAACATTGAGATGAGTAGAAAAACAGAAAAACTGGCAATACCGTATTGATTTAATGTACAAAAATAAATAATAATCTTAAAATGTCTAGAAACAAAGGCCGGAGGAGTAAATCAGTCTTTTGGCTACGTCACAGCTCAATTCCTCGCCGCCATTTTCCCTCTGAGTGAGCGAACCTGGTAGTTTTAATGACCTTGATTTATTCTGTTCAGTTCTTTGGATAACTCTTGCACAAAATAAATTTTCTACCTTTTTTTATTCTTTCATTGAAATTCCCTTAAATTTGTATTTAGGATAATTTTAGAAAATTTGTATTTTCACTAATTGGGCTAACGTTATTTTTATGGGTACCAAATCGCAATGAAAATATTTTTACCGGATACAGAAAGGTATTGTTTTAAAAATTTAAATTGTTCGGATTTAACATTTAAGCTTATCAGACTTATTAAAATGACCCTGCAGTACAGTAAAGCAGTAGCGAAACTCCTAGAAGAGTTATTGAAGGAATTTTACATCCAGAGCGACTGACTCTCTTTCACCAATATTATTCAATATGGTGTTGCAACTAGGAATAAAATTGATCCGAACAAGGTCAGGAGGATTTATTTATTGTAGATCGACTGTACATCTAGTGTAGTGCATAATTTAGTGGCTATTTAAAGAAAAAACAATGTGCTCTCAGGAACATTAAAGAAGTATGAAGAACCTGCTTGGAAAGCAGGACTAATAATATATAGAGAAAAAATTAATATATGATTACATCCAAGGAAGTAAGAGAGACCAGATTATTAAGACACTATGACCATTGAGAATAATAATATTAAAGAAGGAATAGATAGAAACAGGATAGCAACTAATAATCAGTTCTATTGATCTCTGATTAACTGATTTTTAAATTCGGGCACACTCAGCCTCTGTAGAAACTGAAGTGCCTCAAACAGCAGTAAATATAATGCGTCAAGTCCGTCGAATTGTAAAAAACGAAAAAGAGCATAAGCATAGCTTCATTTCATCGTAACCTACAAATATTTAATTTACTAAAATTCTCGAAATTAGGATGTTTTCAATCTGGAGGTCGGCAAACTTTGTCTATTTAATTAGGTACTTAAAACTCATAAATACTCATTAAGCACTAAGTCGAGAAAAAAAGGCAACCTTAAAAAATATATAGCCGTTTGGCGCGACCCACACCCCAAATTTTTAAAATAACGAGGTTATAGAGGCCAAACGAAAAATTTGGAAGGCCAGCTTTTTTTTGTCGACTTACTGAGACTACCTTACGATTAAAGTGGAAAGAAAATGGGTATTTACGAGTTTTTAGTACCTAATTAAATAGACAATGTCCAGAAAGAAAACGCCCCAATTCCAAGAATTTTCGTAAATAAAATATTTGTAAGTTACGATGAGATGGAAATATTTATGAAGTTTCAGCCGGATTTTAATAATTTCATAAAAAGAGGTCTGTACCACGGACTAGAACCAGTTACTTAACCCGTTACTAATTACCAGTTCCTTAACCCGTTACTAGTTACCAGTTCCTTAACCCGTTACTAGTTATCAGTTACTCTAAGTACAGGCCTTTCCCAGTAGCATCAGTCATTGCAGTGTCCAGCCAGGTAACTGCTCTCCAACTTTTGACGCTGTCTTTGATGTTAGCGGATGTGTTTGGTGTCAGCATATTCCGACTTTGTTTTCGGCACCTCATAACAATTTTAAAAGATTATTTGTTATGCTCACTACATAGCATATACAATGAAACACGTAAAGAAAAATGGTTCATGGGTTCCAAAAGTATATACGTAGTTCAACAGTACAAATACTTAGGAATCGTTCTCACGTCTACTCTCTCAATGTCCAAATACCTGACAGAAAAACTGGAAAAAGCCAAGGTGGGTTTGAATTTGATTTGGCTCCAGTTTATGGAAAACAAAGACATAGCTCTATCCAAAAAGTTGCAAGTATTTAATCCCGTTAGTAGGGTAGTGATGTGCTTTGGAGCACAAATCTGGGGTAAGTTATGAACCGTGGAAAGACTACTAAAATTCTTTCTTAAAAAAATTATTTAAATTACCAAAGTATACTCCAAAATATTTTATCTACTTTGAGACTAAAATAGTTATTTATCTTCACAATTAAACTCCATTTTGATTACATTATAAAAATTTTGAATCCTCCACCACATAGATATCCAAAAATATTAGCACTACAGATAATTAAAAAAGAAATCGCATGGTTTAGGGACTTACTTAATCTGATTGAACTGCATTGATTAAATTTCAACTTAAATCGATCTGTGATGGTATTAAACTATGGAGAGCTAATTTATATTTATTAAGAACTCAAATTCAGAAAGACATATATAATCAATATATAATTAAAGTTCAGAATTCTAAAACTTTCACTTTTTATCCTCATTTAACTTCAGTAAATTATATTGATGACAAAAGCTCATTGAAGGTGATCAGATGAGTAATTAAAATTAGATCTGATGTTATGAACTTAAATTATAAACACTTCCAGCAAACAAATAATATTTGTAGCATGTTTAATACAAACGAAACAGAAGATCTCTATCACTTCCTGGCTGCTTGTCCGATACTCTCTTAATTTATAATTAAATGGTTAAAATCTAGAAATTTATCTCGAGATCAAGTAATAGATTTAATAAATGGAAACAATTAGATAGCATTGGTAAATTACTCCAAGTATCCTTTCTCCTATAGAATAATGCTCACCAGAGAATTTAACAATTAATAAATTGGAGAATTTTGGTACCACTGTTTTTGTAATTAAAATATTTATATAACTTTTACATTGTAAATATTTATTCTTATTTTCTTATTAATTGAGCCGTTTATTTTGAATGTGGCCTACCTCCATTTATCTTCGAATCGAGATATTTAAGAGTTTGCGTTTCAATGAATTTAAAAATATACGTATAGGATACTAATGAGTCGTACTGCTTAAGTGTATCTAAGGGTGTTAAAATTATGGATCGTATTAAAATAGTAATAATTATTAAGAGAATAATGTTTTTCTTCTTATCAAGAATGGTGTTAGGGCGCTTTGAAAATTAACAACCAGATTCATTATAAAATTTGAAGGTACCCAAGTCCATTTAACATAATTTAAGATGCTTCAAATTGAAAACACAATACTGAATTTATTTTACATATCTTTAAAACACTTCGGAAATACAATTTATGTGATTCAAAACATTTTTCAATTACAGAACATACAAAATTACAAACATTTTACTATTCATCTACATTTTGGGCGTGTGAAAGGGATTTGAAGTAGTCATGATGTTCCGGTGGTATATATCGCAATAGGTCAATCATGTCCTTAAATTTTTTGTTGTAATTTGTCTGATATTTTTATAGAGTGGTGTCAATACAATATTTTCGAATTTTCTTGGTCTACCCCGACGTGGTAATAAATTCAGGACTTTCATTCTCATTCATTGTTGTCTTATAGAAAATTTTATACGGTTCATTTCTGACAAAACGCATCCAAATTATTTGTAACCAGTTTACTGATTCTCCATCAGAATTCTCTACCCTTTTAAAAATTTATTACTTCTAATAATTTTGTTGATACATTCATTATTAATTGAAATCACCTGCTGCTTTCCAACATTCCCAATAGTAAATATCTTGATGTAAGTATAAAATAAATGTAGTTAGGCCACTTTCAAACTACACGGTTCAGTTATTGAACTAATTCTGAAAACTTGTGTGTCAAAAATTTATCGTATATAAGCAACCTGAAATGTTTTATTGAAATATAGTATGAAGTTGTACATGTAACCATGGTAACCGGCAAAAAATTGAAAAACGGAGTTAGGCCACGTTCAAAATAAACGGCTCAATTAGTTGTATATAAATAGATTGAAATATAATTTTGTTATAAAACACAGACTCCTCTGACGGTCAACAGACCATGTATCACGTCAGATTTTCTGTTTTAAATCCTTTTATTTCTTATTTATTTATTTATATGATATTTACAACTGTATACAAAAAATACATCTGGTAAATTCGCACATGGATATAATGACATGAAACACATGTTGAGAAACTACCCATTGGTAGCACTCTAATAATATGTCTATAATAGAAGATCACGTGGCCATCTTCTTTTCAGACGCCTCAGAGGGTTATCAGGAATAGAATAGGAAGCAAGGTTAGAGACAAGAGGGTTGGGATGGTTATGAAGTTTATCATGGAAGAGCAGATATCTGGATTGTGCCAAATCTGCTACATAAGGAACATTAAGGTCATTATGAATAATTTTATTTGTAACAAAGTAAGGAGCATTGAAGATTTTACGAAGGATTTTGAGCTGTAAGGATTGGGTGCGAGAGGAATTTGAAGGTTTAGTGGAGTCCCATAGCTCAACTCCGTAAGTCCAAATAGGTCTTATTATAGTCATATAAATGAGTCTTTTATAATTGATTGGAAGGTTGGAGCGTTTGTCTAGTAAGTGTTGAAGTTTTAAATCCAAAAAAAATATTTTGTATCGTCTTTTAATTTATATTATGTAATTTTAATTAATAAAAAGACTTTTTCTTCTTCTCTCTCTCTCTTTCTCAATGAAACACAAAACTTGGATTTCCAACCCGTTGTTTGTATGAACGTTTTTGTAGGTATTAAGGTCTGCTAGCTTCCATTCCTATCAAAATCTTCTACTTACTGGACATCCTGTATAACTAGCCATATATTCGGTCAAGTTCTTGTATGTAAGTCTAGTATATAGGATTCATGATAGTCGGTATATATAATTAACGGTAATTTAAATGGGTCAAGGGAAGGAGTTAAGTCACTTATTAAAACTTAGAGGTAATCAAAGTTAGGCAACGTAGAGCGAGGTAACTGGATTGTGACAGCCCATAAGGGTGACCATCCACTCCTAATGAAATGCTCTTCTGATTTTCCTCCTTCTAGTATTTTACTCCGATGCAGAACGGTCCCAAATGGAGAAATACCTGAAATAACACTTTTTGAGGTGGAAATTCCTGAAGATGCGTTGTTCAGGGATCAACCCCTGAAACACAAAAAATAACAATTGTACAATTCAGAACTTCAGTACCATTTTAATGGCCATCATCTTGCTGCAAACCATTCCTGTAAAGATAATCTATAGTTCATATAAAGTGCAAATATATAGTACAAATACTTTTTTTTTTCCTATGCCATAGTTATTGGCCATTCAACCATCCGACATCTTGCTGCCCAATATAAGTTTGATTTTTGTATGTAATCATGTACATATGTTTGATTCTTTATATCAAAGCAGGACATTCGTTTAGGTGGTCTGCATCCATCTTGTTCAGATAATTCACAACTAGGATCCTCAGCCACGCCTATCTTGTGCAGATGACTCTGTAGATAGTCGTGACCAGTGGCCAGGCGGAAGCAGGCTATTGCGTCTCTTTTTGGTAGGTCTGCTGGAATCGGGTTTTCCATCAAACATCCATAACGTCTCTCTTCCACCTTGTCTTTGTCAATATTTTTTGTTTCCTCCTTCACTACCATCCTCACCATTCGTTGGATTGAATCGTAGGATTTTGGATGGACTCTTTGTGGTGATTCTGCTCCCCTCCTGGCGAGATTATCCTTTTCCTCATTTACTGGAATACCGCAATGGCTTTGCACTCCAAGATTGAGAAGGGATTTGCACTCCAAGATAGCACTCGACATACATTTATTCACGTCAGTAATAGCGAGGATTTCTGCTGGCGAGTCGACAAAGAGGACAGCGTTCTGAACTTGCCTTCCTGATAGTGTTCTTAGGGCTATGAGGATCGCCGCTATCTCACCGTCGAAATTCGTACCATCCTCACCCACCGCAGCACTGAACTGAAACTCTCTCGAGTAAACTCCTGCCCCAGCATTTTTGACGGCTGATCAGCTGATCCGTCGGTATAAATGTGAAGGCTATTCTGAGGCGGGTACTTCTGAGCTATAGTTTCCACTGCTATCGCTTTCACCTCATATTCTGGTGTTTCTTTTTTATCCACCTTATGGAGTAGTTGCAGCTCGCGTGGTTGTGGATTGGGAACTGTGCCTGTATATCGTGGAGGTACGGAGCATCCCTAAGTCATGGTTATATCATTACGACTATCTAATTATTATATCATAGTGCAAATACTAATAGTATTACAATATTGAAATTTTATTTTGGCAACATTATTAACAATATGATATATAAAAAATAAGAAGAGAAATAATTTAAATGATAATAATAGCAGAAATTCTTTGGGAAAAATGGAAGATATATAATAATATAACATTACATAACCTTCAAACTTGAAGTTTCCACATAAATATGATACTGACCTAGGATAGTGTGCACAAAAAAAGGTACTCTCTTAAGAAATCACAAGGAAAGACAATATAAGTTGCTTAACTTTAAGAGAACAGCCTGGTGGAGGAAGTATGGGAAGGAAGAAGAGGTGGCCAAAATCAAGAAGCTCAAATTCAGACAGAAATTCTAAATCGACAATCAAGCAATATGTAATTAATCTGTAAAGAACCACAAAATTGTAGAAAGGCACAAATTTCATTTATTTTATTTTATTCAATTATATCCAATATAATCATGTTCTCAATACTTTGTTTAATTTAATCAAGTATCAAACTTCAGTGATCCAACCTCATACAGTCCGCAACAATTTTCATAATCACCAGCTCTTTCAATTCACTTACAGATCATTGGGTAATATTTGGCTCACACCAAATTATCGTTATAGAACACGCGTTTTGCACTTTTTTTTTTTTTGGAGAGTGAATTAGATTGATCCGTCAGATTTTAACGCTCGGGTGAAGTCGGCAATAGTCGATTAATTGAAATGTTTTATATATAGTTTAAATAGTATTTTTTTATTTGTGTTTTATACAACTTAAGGAGTCATATCCCCAACACCCAAAAGCCACTGCTCCCTGTCCATCCAATCTCCTTCACGAAGTCCTCTGGCTGTCATGCTTTCCTCCACGTCTTCTATCCATTTCTTCTTTGGCCTTCCACGCTTCCTTCTTTCAGGTGGCATATAGTTATAAATTTTCTTTGGCCAGCGGTTCTCATCCATCCGCATTAAGTGGCCATACCACTTTAACCGTTTGGTCCCGACCAGGTGAAGGATGTTCTTTTGACATCCGACCTTGTCTCTAATAGCTGCGTTTGGGATCCCCTCCATTCTCGAGATATGCCACAGCTTCTTCTCCAGAAATTCATTTCCATGGAAAGCAACTTATTTTCCATCTTTTTTGTCAGTGTCCAGACTTCTGATCCGTAAGTGGCTACGCTTTCTACAAGTGAATGGTATATCTTCTTTTTAGTTTCTAATCTTAGTTCTTTACTCCTTAGGGTTGAATTTATCGAACTTATTATTCTTTTCCCATCATTTATTTTATGTTCGATATCAACCTTACTACCTCCCTTTGAAGATAACCAGTATCCGAGGTACTTGAAATGCTGGCTGACATTAAGCTTCCAGTCATAGTAATATTTAAGATACTAAAAATCAGACAAGTATACTGTATTAGTGGGAAATGTTCAGCATTTTATCTTCTTTATAATGAGCTATTATTCTATTATAAAATTGTATCTTAAGCCAACACCGTGTTGGAGAGTAGGTGAGAGAAAACCATACTGTCGAAAATCAAATGATAACGAGTTTATGCTCATATATAGTACAAATGCTAATATTATTACAACATTGAAATTTTATTTTGACAACATTATTAACAATATAAGAAAACATCTGCTGCGGTGCGCGCATCACACAACATTCACTTACCACCTTCTGCTTAGCAGAAATAAGTATTTTCAGACAAAGCGAAATGAACGTAAAATTATAGACTCTATATTTATTTATATTTTATTGTGGGTATTTTTATTTGTATAAGTATCCTCATATATACAAATTTTAATATTTATATAACTGTAATCTGTACAATTAAATATTAAATAATATCAACAGTATCATTTATGAAAACCACATATGTATATTTATATAACATTGTCGAAGTCCGTATTATATTAATCCCATGATACGTATCGAACGTTCTAATCTTTCGGGCGAGCTAGGGTATTCCATTCGTTCCTCAATTAAAACTATTGTCAGTTATGATCTGTTATTTTTCCTTTAGTTATTTATCAAATTCTTTCATATTTTATTTTTAACCATTTTTCACTTTATTATTAGAAATTAATGTGAAATCGTCAATTGTTTCAAATAAAAAACACTAAAGGTACTTTAGATAAAGCTAATATTGAAAATTAGCGATTTAAGCCATGTCAGAGAACATCGATCAGAATAATAACCACATTATATTCAAAACTGCTTAATTTTACACTTATATGGTGAATTTAATCGAAATCGTTAGAGCGGTTTTCGAGGTAATCGTAAAATGTGTTTCGTGCATTTATAAAGTGCCACTTCCTGTTAACCGATTTTGACGAAAAAGTCGCTGTAACATCCCTAGCATATAAAAACCTTAAATATGCAATTTCACTTCCGTACGACTTTTCGTTTTTGAACTTGACTGTCAACACACATACAGACCATTTTGCCAGAATTCGTTATTTGGACTCAGGAGACTTCAAAACGTGTATTTCCTTGGAAAAACTCAGATTCATAATTTTTACGATCGCAATATTTACCCTTACTATAAATTACATATATAGGTAAGTGAAAGTAAAAATTAAAAAGCATAAAAATAGGTAACATGCTATATTGTAAATGATGTAATATATCTTGTGATAAGTATAATTAGGTAAAAAGTATAAATTTTATGTTTTTCATAGGTAATTGCTTTTGAAAATTGGTGGTCAGCTTAAGGTTAAGGAAACAAATAGCAAAGGAGTAATATGAATGCCTTATACCCATTCTTCCTTGACTACATCGATAAAAGAAAATTAGTCTCCAACAAGATAAAATATGTTAGGTACCTGAATTTCGAAGGCAGTAAAAAAAATATATATAAATATAATATATAAATTGGTGATCTTTTCCATTTTTTTTAGAGGTTAAATATCAAAGTTGATTGGATAATAACATTTTTTTCCGCACATCAGTTACCATTCTTAATTTTGGGTGATTGTCGATGTTTGAAGGAAACCCTGATTTGCTTTTGTAAATCTTCTGGATCTAACCTTTAAAAGTTTATCCGTTTTCAGAGAAATTTCTTCTTCATTACAGTATTTTTGTTTATTATAAAGGGTGTCCCGTAAGTAGAGAGAAATATTTTAAGGAGTGACAGAAAATTTCAACAGCTACAAAAAAGTTCATATAAACAATGGGTCAAATTTAAGCAGAAAAGTACGAAATCCAAGTTTTGTGTTTTTTTAAGTATCTTATTTTTGGATGAATAGGTGACGATAAGAGATTTAAATTGAATATTTAATGGTTGACCGTTGCATTATAAAGGAAGGAGATGGTCCAGGGTGGCGGTCATAAATAGGTGGTAA
Source organism: Nezara viridula (assembly GCA_928085145.1). Classification (NCBI taxonomy): domain Eukaryota; kingdom Metazoa; phylum Arthropoda; class Insecta; order Hemiptera; family Pentatomidae; genus Nezara; species Nezara viridula. Next base: position 181,323,288 of record OV725079.1, on the reverse strand, counting down.
AACTATTTTATTAAAAGCCAACGTTTCTACCCGACTTTGCATGTCTTCTTGAGGGAGGTGTGTTCAGCTAGGAGTTTCAGTTATAACTGGATATTTATATATTTATTAGTATTCCTTAGTGAAAGTCCTAGCTGAACACACCTCCCTGAAGAAGACCTGCAAAGTCGGATCGAAACGTTGGCTTTTAATAAAATATTTTTACCACAATTTAGCCTATTTATAAAGAGATTTAAGTATTTAAAAAATGTTTTAATGTAAACTAGACAGAATTTACTTTAAGCCTGTAAATAGAATTTGCCATTGCTAAAACTAATCACTACAGATACCTCAATTTTGGAAACAAACTTCCTCGTTAAATGGGCTTGAAATCCTATTAATTGAGTTGAGGTTTATTTGGTAAAAACATGAGATTCACATCAAATTGTATAAAAAAATCTAGTGCTCACATCACACGACTTTTACTTAGCACCCTGTTCTTATCAGAAATAAGTATTTTCAGACAAAGGGGAAGTTAAAGTTGACGCTATATTTATTTACAATTTATTGTGGGTATTTTTGTTTATTTAAATACCGTTATATATACAAATTTTAATTTTTATATCGCTGTGATCTGTACAAATAAATATTAAATAATACCAACGATAACATTTATGAAAATCTCATATGCATATGAACATAATTTTTTCAGATTCTGTATTACATGTTACGTAGTTCATGTTACGTATGGAAGCCTGATGTAATCTTTCGGGTGAACTACTAATATCCGTTACGATCTCTTATTTCTCCTTTAGTTAATTATCATTTTTTTTTTTATATTTTATATTTAACTAATTTTTTAATCGAAGATTAATGTGAAATGGTTAATAATTTGAAATAAAAAAAAAGGTACTTTAAAGAAAGCCAATATTGAAAATTAGCCATTTAAGCCCTGATAGAGAACATCAATGAGAATAAAATCTACATAATATTAAAAACTGCTTCATTATACACTGATATACTGAGTTTAATCAAAATCTTTAGAGCCGTTTTTGAGAAAATTGTAAAAATGTGTCAAATCGATTATATAAAGTACCACTTCCAGTTTGCCTATTCTGACGAAAATGTTACTGTTACATCGAAAGCGTATTGGTAATTAATAAAATAACTGACAGTAATATATAGCTCTTAGGTTACATTAACGAAAGCAGATGAGTAATAGGGTTACAGAAGTAGAATATGGCAGCTAAAATACAAAAAGTAAAAAATAAAATACAATTCAAAGAAATATATACAATATATACATATTATGTATTTATGTATATATATATATATATATATATATATATATATATATATATATATATATATATATATATATATATATATATATATATATACAGAAGCGTATTAGAAACGAAGGTAATAAATAAAACTGAAATGGTAATGTATGAAGCTTCACTGATGGTGTGTGTTGAATAAAATATAATGATGATATGTTGTATAATATATATGCATAAACATAAACATCAAAGGAGAGTACGGCATTCTTGTTAGCTATATTGTGTCTAAACATGTAGAGATTAAGTCCCATAAACAACTGATAAAGATGAAAAAGTGTTGGAAATTTATCACTCGATGACCTAGACCTACCCATGGATAAAGAAATGCGACACATCACACAACGTCTACTTTTTAACCTAATTAAATAATTCTTTTTTTTTGCTCTGATATTTAATATTCAACTATTTAAATTTACTATTGTGGCTAAAGTTGTTATACGTTATTAGAATATAGACAGCTACACTGTAAAAACCTGTAAGGACAATTTCTTTGAATAATGAGGTTTTAAGTTTTTCTGGTCAATCTAGTATTGGCGCATATTCTGATCCCACAAAATGAAATCTACGATGTTTCAATTCTTCTGTATGGTATTTTGTAAAAAAATTTGTAACCTAAAATCCAGAAAATTCGTATGTAAAGAACTTTAAGTTACAGCGAAATTTGTAGAGATTGTATTGTTACCGATAAAACGTAATGAAATGCACAATGAAAGTTAGTCATGTAAATATAGTAAAATTAAGATATTACAAATAGAATAGTTTTATAGGAAATTGAGATATTGTAAAGTCTATCAAAATGTACTCACAACGTGTAATATAATAAAGAGTTAAAACAGAAAAGGAAGGAGGAAAAAAAAACCCGAGAAGGCTGAAATAAGAAAGAAAAAAGTATTTCACTATTTATTTTAATTTCTTATATAACTTCATTGTAAATAACCTACAGAAAGTTAATTTTAAATGATTTGTTTTGGCGGGAATAGGGGCATAGCCTTCCGCTTTTATATCGGGGTTTAGGGTTATTTACACTCGTGAATTATTAAAACAAAACCCCGGCACTGGATTTCGACTTTTTGAGGGTGTTTAACTGTTGTTGGGAATCTAATACCTTTTATGACACTGTGCGAGAAGAAATAATAAGAACATATATATATATATATATATATATATATAATGTGGGACTTAGTAAACACTTTGAATGAATTGACTCACCTGGTTTATTCTTCAATCGTGAGGCCTATAGGACAACTAAATAAAAGGACTATTCACTCCGGTATAATAAAACAATTTATTTTGATAATTGATCATAAATTAATATATATAAGTGAACGGTCGGCTTGATAATCTTGGTCTTCAATGTAGTAAACCTCTCTTCCCAGATGACGTCTTCTTGTGTTGGTGTCCAGGCCTCAAGTGTTTGGCGTCGTCCTCGCCATCTGTTGCCAGCTACCTGATCGGATCTTTTCTTCTTTTCGATCCTTTATCGATGTGAGATTTTCCAATGAGCAATTTGTCCACTGCACAATTGAGTACAATTCACAGTGCTACCTCACATTCCTATATATTATATATAGCTTCTCATTCCCTCACACATTGTCAACTAATGGTGTAAATACAGGGGGATGTCTACTACGTCATATTCCTTTTCTCTGTTTTACATTTTATTCTAAGATTACCAATTTAGTACTTATGTCACCTTGTTTTGATTATGTTTACTTCATCATTTCACACTTTGTAACGGATATTATTATTTATCTCTTAGTTCTTACTATTGTCATTATTCTACCAACTTCATTTTACTTTGATTTTTTTTACCTACATTATTCATGTTTGCCATACTTTGTTATCTGGTTCTTTTCTTAGTCCTGATGAAGGCCTGAACTTCAGGTCGAAACGTCGGCAGACGTTAAAATAAATATTATTATTTTTTTTTTTTGCTTTCTTATGTATGACTGATCACCCCAACCATCCTTCTCTTCATTATTAATAATTGTGGTGAAACACTGTTATACTTTAATATACTGTTATATTATAGTAATAATTTAATTTATGTAATAATAATTTAAATCTAAACGCGACGAAAACTCAGGCCATTATTATAGGTTCCAGTTCTCTTCTTAAATCCATGTCCTTCCTTCCTCCTTTAGTCATCAACGATCATCCCATCACATTCAGCTCCTCCGTTAAAAACCTAGGAATCACCATAGACGAAAACCTCTCCTGGAAACCCCATATCGCCCTCATCTCCCGTGAGTAAATAGGTACCCTTAAGCTATTTCATCGCTCCCGTCACCAACTCCCACAACCCATCCGTTAGCTCTTTGTATCCTCCCTTATTTTCCCCCACTTTGACTACGGCTATGTGGTGTACGGAGGCATCCCGATGGTACTCGATGATAGATTTAAGCGACTCATGAATATCTGTGTTAAAGTGGCTCTTCCCTTCTTTCCGCATACAATATTTCCTTGGATCTTTCCTATTCCAAACGATCAACACCCGACACCCTTCCTATATCTACAGTCTCCTACAGTTAAAACCCGTGGTCCGCTCCCAGAAAACAAGATCCCGTGTTTCCGACCTTTATATCCTTTCCCATAGAACTAAGACGTTTGAATATTCCTTTATAGCCCGATCCACTGCCTTCTGAAATCCGCCTCTTCCTTGTCCTCATTTAAATATCATCTTTACCAATTCCTTCTCACATTCCAAAATGACGTTATACAATAAAATAAATATTGCGAAACAGATTTTGACTGAGGTGAATGGTTGTAAAAATTGATAGAGTTTTTAATTTTAAAAATCAACCCATGTTTATTTCTTTTTTGTTCTCTTTTCATTTAAATAATGTTTTTCTTTTCAAAATGGTGTTATTTTTACTTGTTTTGATTTAATTTTACTGAAGATACTATATATTCTTTAACATTGACTAATGTAGAGAAGAATAGTTGGGGTGTTCAGTCAAAAAGGAAGGCAAAAATAAATGATAATATAATACACATCTCTCCTCTCTCCCTCTCCCTTGTAAAGACTTTTATTCTCCCTGCGACACTTAAGGAGACAGGTAGTACTTCTTTTATTTCTTTCTTATTTCAGCTTTCTTAATTTCTTCCCTCCTTCCTTTCATTCCTTTTCTCTGTTTTTAACTCTTTATTATATTATAAATGTATAATATAATAAAGAGTTAATCTGTACATCTTGATAGACTTTACAATGTCTCAATTTTCTATCTAACTAGTCCATTCTCAATGTTTTAATTTTACTATTTATTTTCATTTCTTATATAACTTCATATTTCTTTTTTATGTTTTACATTTTATTCTAAGATTCCCATTGTAACACTTTTGTCACCCTTTTTGATTATGCCTACTTCATCATTCCACACTTTGTAACGGTTTTTATTATTTATCTCTTAGTTCTTAGTCATTATTCTAACAATTTCATTTTGCTTTATATTTATCTATTTTATTTTTCTAATTTTTTTTTATTGTTTATTATCTTTTTTACCATCATTACTTATGTTTCTCATACCTTGTTATCTGGTTATTTTCTTAGCCATGATGAAGGCCTGAACTTCAGGTAGAAACGTCGGCATATGTAAAAATAAATATTATCATTTATTTTTGCCTTCCTTTTTGACTGACCACCCCAACTATTCTTCTCTTCATTTTCCACGACAGTCAACCAATTACCAATTATTGACTAATGTAATTTTTGGCCAGATGTAGTTTTTATTTTTTTTTTTCCATATCTGTTATTCATAAGGGACCTTGTCCCAGAATAAAGTTTACTTTCTATCTATCTATCTAATATATTATTATGGTCAAACACTAGTATACTTTAATGTACTGTTTATATTACAGTAATATATTATATTATAGTAATATATTATTTATTTATATTATAGTAATATATTATATTATATTAATATATATATATATATATGTATTATTTATTATTATATTAATATATTACCTGCTTGATGTGTAGAAGCCGGGGCAGCCATGCTGAGCCCGAAGATGCAGCGGACCGTGCGGGTGAACGAGGCCCAGCTGCTGATGCTCTCGGACCGGGCCAAGTTCGACAACTCCTACCAGGGGTCGCTCCACAAGAGGACCGCCGACTCCAACAAGTGGCAGCTCAGGTGGTTCATCCTCTACCAGGTCGGTACATCAATATATATATATATATATATATATATATATATATATATATATATATTATATATATATATATATATATATATATATATATATATATATATATATAGTCTTCTTAGATCTATCTATCCTTTACTGTCGTGATCCTTATAGTTCTTTCGGGTAAAGTCGGCTCCAGTCGACTGATTGAAGTGTTCTAGCATTGGGATTAAAATATCTCAGAAACTGAAGATCGGAACTGGATATTGTGAGCGAGGAAAATTTTCCAGCATTTCATCCATTTTGTGCTAAACTATCATTTTTTTTTTTATTTAGAACTGTATTACAAATAAAAACGTCTGCCAAGTAAGGTCAGTATAGCTTCCTCACCGTTTCCGTTGTATATTACAAAGTATACAATTTTTCGAATGAGAATAAAATCTCTGAGAGAAGCAGAATCGGAATAGCTGATTACAGTTACCCTTCAACATTCAACAACAGAGGGTCGTATTTGAATATTCCATACTTGATTATGCTTAATAAAAAAAAAAAAATGCATTCTGAACATGAAATTCAATACTGTTAGTTCAAAAGGTCTTATGTATAAATTTATTTATTGTTTTACAAGAGTGCATAAAAATTCAATATTTCTTTATGCTTTATTAGAATAATTTCATATTTTATTTTCATCTGCTATTTTCCATAGTAGCAGACTACTTATATCAGTTGCAGACTACAAAATATCACCTTTAATACACATAGAATTAAAGTTGAAAATTATTACATACGAACTTATGCTCTAATAATAGTATATACATTATCGAATCAAGATTTAATTTTGGAGGAGGGGCTTCAGCACGAAAGATTTAAATATATATATATATATAACGATAATCAATTTGAAAAAAACCACTGCAAATTATTTCTCTTTGGTATATTATTTCCAAACAATTATACATATAAAGTAACATTAAATTCCTAGTTATAAAGAAAAATAAATAAAAGGTGATTCTAATTATTGGACTAAAATCATTTTTAATCATTAAAAATATGATAAAAAAAAATAGCATTACTTCAGTAACACATTCAGAAATCAAAAAAAAGATAAACCTTTTGCAATAGAACATCTAAAAAAACTAGAGACGATATCTTTGCTCCTAATTGTCCGATTTTGACGATTTTTTTTTTTTTTTTTAAGAAATTCCGTAAACTTCTAAAAACCCATATACAATATTGACATAACTGCGTATACTTCTTGAGTTATTCGGAATTTAATTTTATCATCCCTCGTAACTTTTTTTGAGCTTCTTTTCGTTGAAGTATGTAGTATAGATAAATTTAGAGGGCGTAGAGAAAATGACTTTAGCGAAGTTTCATCAAAATCGGTTCATTCGTTTAGGCGCTACAGTCTATAGCAACGCAGGTTTTTCGGCCGTCATTTTGAAACTAGAAGGCGAATAGTAATGTCGTTGAAGGAGGATGATCCTCGGGTGACCTCTGATTTAATATCCAACTTCGAAAAAAATCGGTCTAGTAGTTTCAGAAAAAATGCGCGGACGGCGGATGGCGGACTAGTAGTGCACATATAAGAGAAAGTGTTGGACGCAATTCAATGAAATTGACACTACATTATTTTTTCACCAAAGTCTACCTTTTATCTAACTTTGAGCCAAATCGAACGAGCCCTTTCTGAAATATTGGCATATCTAAAAATATACGTTTGCGCGTGCGTAAGCGGAAGTGCTGGGTGGAATTTGATAAAATTGATATGGGACCATCTAGGTACCGATCAGCATAATCCCTGAAAATATCATGAAGATTGGATGAACGGTACTAGGTGATATGCCCGTCACATCGATTTGACTACAGACAGACAGACAGACAGACTGACAGACAGACAGACAGACAGACAGACAGACAGACAGACACCGAACCAAATTTGATCCTTGATGTCTGAAACGTAAAACGCGAGTGAAAATTTTCGATTCTGAGCAAAAAATTTTTTTTAATTTCTCGCACGAACACAATGCTTCCCTACCTTCGGTAGTGAGGAAGCAAAAAATTCAGTAAATTGGAACACAAGAATATAATAACATGAAACCACTTGTTGAGAAACTAACCACTGGTAGCACTCTAAAAATGTATTTACAAAAGGAGGTCTAGAGGCCATCTTCTCTTCAGACGCCTCGTAGGTTTATCAGGGATCGAAGAGAAAGCAAGGTTAGAGACGAGAGAATTTGGATGGTTCTGAAGTTTATTATGGAAGGATAGTTATCTGGATTGGGCCCAATCTTGAACATTAAGGTCGTTATGGATGATTTTATTTGTGACAGAGTAAGGAGCAGTGAGGATTATAAGAAGAATTCGATGTTTTAGTGGAGTCCCACAGCTCAACTCTGGAACTCAACTTATATCAGTTGCAGACTACAAAATGTCACCTTTAGCACAAATATAATAAAAGTTTATAATATTTACATACAATCTTTTGCATTAATAGTAATGATATATATTTAACAGGTATGTATTCACTCGTAAAATAGATGAAAGATGAAAATCCATAGGAAAAACTCAATTTGTTTGTTGGGGGTTAACGAGAACAATACGTTTCTTCAGCCAGAAAAAAACCCATTAAGCTAGAAAATATAAAAATATAGGTGAAGTTTAAACAAATTTTATATTTAAGGAGGAAACACGTTTTTACGTTTTTTTACAAGCTCAGAGTAAAAATTACTTTAAATTTACTGAAAATTACACGAAATCTAAGAAACGGTAGTAACTGTTATGCCATAACGTTTAGAATCGACAAAACAATACAGTATCAATTAATATTTTTAATAAAACCTAAAATTTTATAATTCCACAACAATATTGTAAAAGCCTAACTTCCACTTCATATGATAATTTCACAGTTATTATTTGTATCAATTTTAATTATTAAATGGAATTTAATGAAATTGATACTTAGTAATTTCTATACTGTTCTCCAAATTCCCTCAAAATTTGAGCCAAATCGAACTTGCGGCTTTAGAGATATAGACGTATCAAGGAAAACACATTTGCGTATATATAAGGGAAAACAAACGGACACAATTTATTAAAATTAACCCAACATTATTTTTTTACAAATACCTATCTTTTATCAAATTTTGAGCCAAATTGAACGAGCCATTTCTGTAATACTGGCATATCTACAAAAACGCGTTTGCGCTTGCGTAACCGGAAGTGCTGGTTAGAATTTAATAAAATTAATATGGGACCATCTAGACACCAACCCGCACAATCCTAAAAATTTAATGACAATTGAATTAACGGCAGTAGAGAATATACCAGTTACATCGATTTGACTTCAGACAGACGGAAAGACAGACACCGAACCAAATTTGATCCTTGATGTCTGAATCGTAAAACGCGAGTGGAAATTTACGATTCAGAGCACAAAATTTTTGTTAACCTCTCGCACGAATACAATGCTTTCCTACCTTCGGTAGTGAGGAAGCAAAAAAGTGAAGAAATAAATCTTCACGTTTGTTGCCTATGTATGCGAGGCAGTTCGGGTTACTTCGTCCAAACCTGCTGACTTGCCAATTGCTTCGAACAAATCTTTCTTGCTAATAAAATAGTCTTCACCATCATAAACCTGCATCGCCTTCTTAATGTCATCCAAATTGCTATCTCCAAGGAAATATGAACAGAAATAGCTCTTTATCTGCTTAGAGCCTCATACTTCGTGCAAATACTTGCCTTTCATAAAAACTCGTTGTATGTTTTCCTTTCTGACTGAATTGTATATACTTTCTGATTTCTGGGAAAGTATATACAATATAACTTATCTTTAAGAATCCGTAAATATATCAAAACAAATAGTTAAATTGCAAACGTTGAATAAAAAATTTAAGAAATGCAACGAAGTATACTTGAATTAAGTTTTAATATTAAAATCATATCATCTTTACAATAGAGACCTTCTTAAACGACCTTCGTATAGAACAAAGGACGTAATATTAAAACAAAAAACAAAACAATAATTTTTTTTTTACAAATAAATTATTGCATTAATATTTGTACGTTAATACAATCATTATAATATACCAAGAACGAAGAAGTATATACAAATTTTAAATAAGAAATTTGACTTTCGTAAGACTTTTCGTTTTTAAGCTGCACGGTTCATATACATACACACACACAGCCCATTTTTCGGGACTTGGTTATTTGGACTCAAGGTACCTCAAAATGTGTATTTGCGTTGAAAAATGAAATTCGAAAATATTTACGATTGCAACATTTTCCCTTACTATGTATTATATATATATGTAAGTGAAAGAAAAAATTCAAGAAATTCAGCGAAGTATTTTTGAATTAAGTTTTAATATTAAAATTATGTCACCTTCACAACAGAGGCCTCCTTAAACGACCTTCGTGTAGACTGAAGGACGTAATATTAAAACATTTATTTATTTATTGATATTTACAACTGTATTATAAAAAAAAAAAAAAAAACTATTAAATGTCCACTGAGGAATACAATAACATTAAATCGCTTGTTAAGAAACTGACCACTGATATCATTCAAAAAATAAATTTACACAAGAAGATCACGAGGCCACCTTCTTTTCAGACGCCTCGGAGGGAATATTTAAAAAAGAATTATAATTAAATTATTGCATTAATATTTGTACGTTAATACAATCAATATAATAATACCAAGAACGTTATCATAGCACTATAACTAAGCCATTTATGAGTGCTCAATGATATGGCAGAGGCCTGTAGGCACCTACGCCAGTACCGCTTTTCCGCCGATTAAGCGCATTTTCTACGTGACCACTTGAAATATTTTAAAAAGTAATCAATGTTTTAGAAAAAGAAATATATTCTCCAGATATTTCAGCTCATTTTCCGTTGATTTTCAACTTGATTTTTTTTTTATTTTAACAAATTGATTTTAGTGGAGTTTTCTATCAGCTAAGCCAATTATTTTTTAAAATATTTTTTGATGATTTGTTATTCAATGACTATCCACCTTTAATAAAAGGCCAATTATAACGAAATTAAGCCATATTCTGATTCTCAGTGACCAAAACACTAAATAAAGTCAAAGTCGTCAGTCCGCCATGTTTAGACGCAATTTTGGCGCAGTGCGTTCACTTTTTTTGTGGGAAAATTTGTTTTAGGGGGGGCATGCTCGGTAGACGAGTCTGGCCCACCGTGTATAAATAATTCTATATTAGTTACGGAGATAAAGTAAAAAAAAAAAATGAGAATAAATTGACAGAATTTCCATTTTCAGAATAAAAAAAACCCGTCGATACTCGAGATAAATATGGTTTTTATTCCAGGTAGAATGTGAAGTTATTCTGTAAAAAACCTCCACTTAATTAATATATACTTGAAGCTGGTAAAACGAGGAAGTTTTTTGGACCGTGGTTTAGAATACCTTATTATAATAGTGTTTGAGGTCTGCTATCACATAATCACGGAATTCCCTATTGATAGATATTGAATATAATTCTGTCATCAATGACTTTTTGGAATCTTCCAAACAATTAAACTTTGAATAATAATTTGAGAGTAGGAAGTAACAGGAGCTCGTCCCTCCCGATTTACCCTGTTTAAATAGTCCTAATTAGATTTTACAAAGATTAGACTACAAAATACATCTACGTCCTTTTCCTAGGCGTTCGTTTTTCCTTGATATGACAATACTTCAAAAACTGTTTCTTAAACCTTTTCTATTAAATAATCTGGAGTTAAAATTCATGTCAGATTTTCATAATACTAAAAATATTAATATTCAAACGATGGCGTGAGACATTTCACCGAGCGTGATCTCCAGCGAATCACGGAATTATTTGACTTATCCGCGGGCGCCGTTCACTAAACGAGCACTCGATTTTATCCGCCCAATCGATTTTAATCGAATCAAATCGTTTAGGCTTTAATTATTAACGATCGATGTAGCGGCCCCCTACAGGTGATTGCTTGCAGGACGTCACAGCTTGTCTGTTATTAAATTTTGAAATTATGGAACATTGAAAATATTGTTTTTCTTTATTAAAATGATGATTTTTTTTTTAAACACACAGACTAACAATAATTTTTTTTTATTATGTGTTTCCATTAATAGTGGGTTTCCTTAACCTAAAGTACTTGAATGGCTTCTTTCCACAATATCCTATCTAAGGTCCATTCTTCCCGTAGACCATGACTCATCATGGATTCCTCCCCTTCGTTATTCCAGGTCTTCGTTAGCCTCCATCTTTTCTTAAAATGATTATCCATCTGACTTTATCCATTCTGGATATTCCCAACGCTCGTCTCCAGTAGTCCATTTCGGTGGCTAGAAGTTTCTTCCTCAGGTTGCTATTTATGGACCAAGTATCTGACCCATATGTCATAATGCTCAGTATTATATTATTGTAGATTTTTACTTTCACTTACGTATATATGTAATATATAGTAAGAGTAAGTATTACGATCGTGAAAAATTTTTGAATCTCAGTTTTCCTGAGTTCAAATAACCAAGTGTCGCAAAATGGTCTGTGTGTGTGTGTGTTAACAGTCTAGCTCATAAACGAAAAGTAGTACGAAACTGATATTAAGTATTTAAAGTTTGTATATAGGCCGGATGTGACAGCAACTTTTCCGTTAAAATCGGCTAACCGGAAGTGCCACCTTATATGAACGCTGAAACACATTTTTACAATGACTCTAACGATTTTGATCAAACTCGGTGTATCATTGTATAATTAAGTGGTCTTTAATATCATTTAGGTCTTATCCCCTTTACAGGGCTTAAATACCCAATGTTCATATATGTCTTCCTCTAAAGTACCTTTAATATGGTTAAGAGTTTATGGAATTTCCTAAAAAATCAAAATAAAATCGTTAAAATCGGACAATTAGGAGGAAAGATATGGTCTCTAGTTTTTTTCCCTGAAGAGGTGAAAGTTTGGATAAATTTAAAATATATTTTATTAATTGTTTAGACTAAAAAAAAACCTTTCTTCTACAGATATTTAATAAAGTGTCTGTCCTAAGAACATCTTTCATAAGAAAGTAGTACCTATATTTATAATTTTATTCCCAGTTCTATATTTCAACACTGCAATCACCACCTCTTGTATCAACTTACTCATTGTCTGCATGAATAACTTTTTCAACTAAAAATATCACTAAAATTACATCACTCAAAAATGTTGAAATTGGAGTTAGTCATTCTGTGGTTTATAAAAGCAGATGGAGTGAATAGATTTTTATTGCCTGTCGTCGATATATTAAATAGACATTTTGTAATTATAATGGTCTTAATGACTTATCCGTTAGCTTTAGCTCCGTTTAAAATGCTCTTCAAAAAATTTTGTAATAGCCCAGCATTTATAAAATTTAGCCCAGCATTCTATTCAAAGTAGATCGGTAAGTGAAAGTTGTGTGTTGCACGCACCAGATTTTTTGTTTTTTGTTTTGGGGATAATGTTCCGGTTCTATAATAGCGAGTTGAGCATTGATATGGTCTTTTTGCCATCTGAATTTTTTCTTTTTATTTCTGCATCACATACACCATCTATTTTAATTATGGAACCAAGATATTTAAAATGTTTAATTCTTTTTAGAACCCTCCTGGATTCAGTTCCATATCCTCACTATTGAATGTCATGTATTCTATTTTCTCTGCATTAACAAATAGTCCCCACTGTTGATATTCCTCGTTTGATTTTCTTAACATATATCCAGCATCTTCTGCGTCCTGTGCAATTATGACCTAATAATATAATATCTTATAATCAAGCCCCAGATTCGTACACACGTTCATGATTTTTTTCTAAAAATATAAAAATAAAATACAAAAAAAAAATTAGTTCGTAAAGTAATGTTTTATTTTATTACCTCGAAGAGGGTTAGAGAAAATTAATGAATTAGTATTAGTTTTAATAATAAATATAAGTTTATAATAAGTCTTAGTTTTAAGTATTCATTTTATTTCGGGTTGGAATAAGAAACATATGATTGGGAGGAAAAACAAAAGAGAGTTTAGAGAGAGTATTGAGGCACGCTAAGGATTTCTGTGTGTGAAATGCTTTAGTTTTACGGGGTACACCGGATTTTCTTTTCCTATCTATGAACCTGTGATTATCAGCGACGAGTGGCGTTTGATTTTACAAGTTGGTGAATGAACATTTTCACAACTTGAGGAGATAATAACTTCCTCAGATAACGCAATGTGCCAATTGGACAGAGTTCAACCAGTGGGAAATTATAAATATGTACATATAAGTTTTTTCCTATCTATTTGTTTCCAAATGTTTCTAATTGGTTTATTGTATAGTCGTAGGTTAATGTTTAGTTCTATAATAATTTTTTTTTTTTGATAATTAAAGTTAATTGTATTTTCTTTGTTTTCTTATAAATCTACTTTCTTGTTCCTGTTTCCTTTAACAGTTATTTAAATCAATATAAATAAGTAAATCCATCATTAGTATTAATAATATCCAGTTTTATTTTCTTATTTTTCTTCAGTTTTTTTCACGTTTTATGCATGTATTATATTGTTTTTTTTTTAAGGTTTAATAAAGAATTTTAAAACCCTATTTGAGGGATTAGGAAAAATGAATATTAACCGAGTAAGAAGGTTCGATAGGTTATGAGGTTAATTAACATATGTTTTTAAACCCATAGGTTCCGAGTTCGTAGCTCACTCCGCGTCCAAATCTTTTTTTTTAATTAAATGTATTTATTTATTTTTTTTTATGGTTTCCGCTATTTTCCAAATTCATCTAATTTAATAGCGTGGCGATCGTTATACAGTTATTAATATTTAATTGACTCTTTGTTATTATTTTTTTTTTTTGCGAACCCTGCCATCTCCATTGAGCAACCGGCAAGTTTGTTGTGGAAATAATTTTTCCAAATTGAAGACCATAACAATTTGTAGACAAGTTTACGAGACAAAGTGTTTTACACCTCTTTACAGACAGAAGGCTCAGATAATTTTTTTTTTAAATATTTTTATTGAGAAATAATACATTTTGCCACATTTAAGGCCACTGAGTACTAACGCTGAGTGAGGCCCATTCGTGCTATATATACAATGCAATAAAATAAATAAATAAATAAAAAATACAAATATATATCTATATAACGAAGGTAAAAACTATAAAACTATAGAAATGTAACTGGAATTCAAATTAAAAAAAAAAAAAATAATAATAAAAAAATACAGAAATTGGTAGCAAATTAAATAAGTCATAAGTAAAACAAATAGATATATAAAAAAGAAAAACGTTCATACTTAATATATGAAAAAGAAAAACATTCATACTTAATATATAAAAAAGAAAAACATTCACACTTAATATATAAAAAAGAAAAACATTCATACTTTATTGAAGGCTCAGCTAATAAATTCTATTTTAATTATCTAAGTATTAGATATTATTTTTTTAATAATTAATATAAACTTAATGTTTATTTCTATTTCGGTCATATTTTTTTGTTTTCTCAATTATTTGTTTTCATTTACAGATGTTTTAAATAACTATTTTTAGGTCTTAGTTAGAGAAAAATTGTCGATTTTGTCTTTGAAAAAAAAATGCAGAATAGTTTTACCTTCGATAGTGAGGAATAAAAAAAAAATAATAAGAAACTGTAGACTGTACTCATCGACATAGAGGTTACGAGGTATTAAAATCACAGCAGCAATATTATTTTTAATAGACCTTTAATAGCAAAGTGATTAAATTAGGCATTCATTGGCCATCAGATATAATTTATTCTGGTACTTGTTTTATTATAAGAATCTTCAACGTATGAGAGACCTTTATCGGAATGGATTGAATGAACTACTACAAATGTGGAAGAGTATTCAAATATTGAAAGGACGAAAGACGAAGGAGGGAGAAGATAAAACGGCGAGCCTGGGAAGGCTTTTATCTCTGAGCGAATCGATAGCGAAGGACCTGCCACTTGTGCCCTCTCTCTGTGTGTGTTTTCGTCCTTGAAAGCGCTTTCAAAAGGATGCGGGTCGATTTTCAAAAGGACCTCCTTTTTTTTATGTTTTTAATTTTTTATTTTTTAATTAGTTATCTTTAAACAGAGACTTCAAGTGAGCGTATAAAAAAAAAAAAAGAACGTTTTGAAGTCAACATACCGCAAAGATGCCTATTTTATTTATAGCCTATTCAAAATATTTTAAAGTAAGTACTACTCATGAGCGTTTTAGATCCTCTCTCATCTTAAAAAATATATGGAAGAGAAACAGACAGATAATATTCAATAAAAATTTCAGAAAATTAAACAACATAAAAAATTACTCTTAATAAAAGTGATTACATACAGAATGTCCAGTAAGTAGTAGAGTGGACTTTTTATATGAGTGATACTAGACTTCAAGATCTACAAAAATTATATATAAATAATGGGCCGATTTTTTGGCAGTAAAGTAGAAAACTAAAGATTTTTTTTAATGTAATACACGTTTTTGTTGAACAGTATGCGATAACTAAAAAACTATTTAATTTTTTATTTATGATGTTTACAACTGTATTACAAATAAAAATACATTGAGTAAATGTGAACACAATAATATAATAACATGATCCACTTGTTGAGAAACTACCCACTGGTAGAACTCTAAAAATGTATTTACAAAAGGAGATCTCGAGACAATCTTCTTTTCAGACGCCTTGGAGGGTTGTCAGTAGAGTTGCCCGAAATCAGTCTTGGTCTTGCACTTTGACCAAGGCCAAGATCAAGACCAAGACCTAGACCAGGACTGGTAAAAAAAATCGATTTTTTAAATAAAAAATAAGCCAAAATAGTTACTAATACTCGACAATCTTAGTTAATATATGTTAATAATTGATATAACCAATATACTTTTGCATTTAACTCCTCTGATTTTTCATTCGGGCTTAGTTAAGTTTCTTCTATCTAAAAAATTACAGTAATATCTCAGTAATAATAAGCTAATAAGTAACTACAAGACTGTTGAGAAAGTCTTTCGCAAAACCAAGACCATGACCAAGACTCGTCACGGTCTTGTATTTGGGCAACACTAGTTGTCAGGGATCGAAGAAGAAGCAAGGTTAGAAACGGGAGGGTTTGGATGGTTCTGAAGTTTGTTATGGAAGGATAGGTATCTGGATTGGGTCAGGTCAGAAGCATATGGAACCTTTCGTATCCCATCCTTAAAATCCAAAATCCTTCGTAAAATCCTCAGGGCTCCTTACTTTGTCATAAATAAAATCATCCATAATGACCTTAATGTTCCTTATGCTTAATGGGTAGTTTCTCAACAAGTGGTTCATGTTGTTATATTCTTGTGTTCACATTCACCGAATGTATTTTTATTTGTAATACAGTTGTAAATATCATAAATAAAATTTTAAAAAATTAAATAACTTTTTAGGTATCGTTTCCTCTTCAACAAAAACGTGATTTACTCGCAAATCTTTAATTTTCTACTTTACTGCCAAAAAATTGGCCCATTATTTATTATTTTTTTTTTTTTTTAGATCTTAAGATCTGCTTTCACTCATATAAAAAGTCCCCTCTATTTACGGGACACCCTTTATGTAATGCAGAACTCTTTCAGATTTTAGTATTCAAAGAACAAAATTATCAAACCCGTATAAATTGAGGGATTACTGAATTTCTGAAAACAGCTTCTCTCAGAGATTTTATTATCATACGAAAAACCTTGTAATATAGATATTTTTTAGTTAATGAAAACTGTTAGGAAACTATACTGACCTTACTTGGCAGATATTTTTATATAGATAGGCTTAGAACCAAATTGATGCAATGTATTGGGCTTTTATCGGAGCCAAGTTAGAACTAAACTTATAAGAAAAGATTCGTTCGAAGAAAAAGAAAAAGGTTGCAATAAAATTCCGTTAAGAAGTTAATACGGCCAGAACCTTTCTTCCCCTCACTATACATACAATGGTCTGAAGGTATATACGAGAAAACTTTGGGAACGTAATGTATATATAGGGTTTTACCAGAATCGTTAGGAATAAAACCTTTTATATCTGTATATATGTGTTCTTGAAAGCTCTCACAGCCCAATCTTCTTTTCTTTTTATTTCTTAATAGTATTTACAACTGTATATAAGAACTACATTTAGTAAATTTGAACAAATGGATATAATGACGTGAAAACACTTGTTGAGAAACTATCCAATGATAGCACTCTAATGACGTCCACATTAGGAGATCACGGAGCCATTTTCTTTTCAGATGCCTCGGAGGATTATCAGAAATTGAAGAGGAAGCAAGGTTAGAAACGAGAGGGTTCGGATGGTTCTGAAGTTTACTATGGAAGGATAGGTATCTGGATTGGGCAAGATCTGAAACAAAAGGAACATTAAGGTCATTATGTTTGATTTTATTTGTGACAAAGTAGGGAGCATTAAGGATTTTATGAAAGATTTTGGATTGTAAGGATTGGATACGAGAGGAATTAGAAGGTTTAGTAAAGCCCTATAGTTCAACTTCGTAAGTCCAAATAGTCATGTATATGAGTCTTTTGTAATTAATTGGAAGTTTAACTTCTAGAGTTAGTTAAAATTATTTTTATTGTGGCGCTAAAAGTATTTTTTTTGGATGATAATAATTATAAATAGTCGGGAAATGTGAATAATTCGCGTAGAATATCGAGCAATGAACAAACGACAAAATAGTTAGGAAATGAAACAATATGAAGAAATCAAAAATACGAAATAATAACAAAAAAATATATACAATAAATAAAAATAAAATAACTTGAATATAAGTTTTTTTTTATTTACATATGTCATAATGGTGATGACAACCAGTGAATGTGAGGTCGATTGAAAAAATAATGTCATGAAAGGCATTACGAGGATCAGTGTCCAGCGGCACCTCACTCGGCGTGATATCTACATTAGGCGAGGAGGTCCCTCATCCAGCTCCTCTTCAGTCTTCTACAGACGCTACCTGGCATATTCGTAGTGGCCATGTCATTTATAAGTGTATTAGGATGTCCTTGTAAGTTGTCATGGAATCGTTTGTAATGAGTAGGTATGTGTTCGTTAACAGTCGGCATATGGAGGTCAGTATGAAAGGTTATGTTGCTAACGTACCAAGGCGCTTTTGTGATTGTCCTGAATGCTTTTGCTTAAATGATTTGAAGTTTGTTTCAGTGAGCCTTTTTAGCTGTTCCAAATATCTGTGATGCGTAAGTCCAAATAGGTTTTAGTAAGTAATTGTATGTGTTCAATTTCTGTCTAAGTTTTAGTTTTGAATTTTTCCAAAGAAGTGAACTCAGAATACATAACCTTTGATTTAGCGTTTTTCGTTTCTTGATTATATGTGGGCCCCACGTTATTTTTGTGTCAAATGTCAGACCAAGGTAGTGAACGGTGTCTGTCTGTGTGAATATAAGTTTTAAAAAAAAACAACATAAAAAAACAGACTTATATACAATATTTACCATCAGGCAAGAGGACTCCAAACCAGACATGTCCCTCCAACTTCAGAGGTAAAAGCAGGATTGCAGGAGATCTCTGCGCTACTCTCTCAACTTCGTCACTGGTGATAAAATCAATGTAGAATAAGTGTGAGCGCTTTAGTCACATTACACTTATGTCTTCAGTGGAGAATCTGACCATTGACAGAATTCCAAATATAAACACTGCAAAAGATTGCGGGGCCACTGCCGTTTCAACTTTCTTGGAGGATTAAAAAAAAAACAAATATTATTATAATACAGTTGTAAATATCATAAATAAATTTTAAAAAAATTAAAAACGAAACAATTAAAACTTTTTTAGCAATCGATTTACGACATTACAATAATTTACGTAATTATGACCGTAAAAATCGAATTTAGGATCTGTTTTATTATATAACTTGAAATTTATGGTAATATGAAGTTTGAAATATTATATAGCAATAAGAAAATTATGAAATGTTAAAATATATTTATTATTATGAATATAGGACGTACGAACGTCATTAGCTTTTTTTATACTTTTGAAGACAAAATATCTATGGATAGATCTCAATATTACGAACTTATAATCAACACTTTCTATAGTTTTACACCACGATTTAAAGTTTATCATCAATTATATCCTTCTTTGCAGCCAATTACACATAAATAAATCCATGGCCGGACAAGAATAAACTTCGCAAACAAAAGTATAAGTAGAATTGTATAACTTCTGTCATGCTTTTAGTAACTATCCAAGGTTTACACGTGAGAATTGCACGTGTCGGAAAAGTTTTGTCCATAGTTGTCACAAGTTATATTTTCCACAAGACTGGTTTGTAGGTTATTTAGAGGATTTATCACCGACTGTATTTTCTATTTGAGCGTTCTCGATTAGTTATTATAAATGAAATTTGTCATCTAACTATTATAACTATTTTTTTTCTCTTCATATTTTTATCCACACCTGTCATAGTCTTGACAATAAGGAGATGTGATGTTAAAGTAAAGGAAATAGTCATTTTAGACATGAGGAAGAATTGTACTCAGCAGCACTTCTTCCTGGTTTTGGTTTACTTTCGTACTTCAGCAAAGGAGATATCTCATCCAGCTCTTATTTAGTCATCTCCTATTGGGCATTTCAGCTGTTGCGGTGTCGTTAATAAGTCCGTTGTGATGTCCTTGTAGTTTAAGATGAAATCAGGAGTAGAGAGTACGTGTTGGTCGATAGATGATTGTCTTAAGTCGGTATGTAAGGTTTTGTAGTTTACGTGCCAAGCAGCTGATATTATTAGTCTTTTAGAATTTTAGATCGAAATGATTGTATTTTTTGCAGAACCTTAAATTTGTGAGGCATATGTCCATATGGATTTAAATAGGTTAGTGTATGTGTTTAGTTTTTTTCTGATTTTCAGTTTTGATTTGGATTAAGTTCAGTCGCTTGTACAAATTCTTTCGTTTCATTTTAACATGCCGATATAAGCAGGTGGGTATGTGTCTTGTCGAAATATAGATGTTATGTGTTGTGATTTGTTATGATTTAATCTAATTTTCCAGAGTGAATAGCAATTTTTTAATTGTAGTAAGTTATTTTGTAAATTCAGTGAGGCTAGTCTGAGGTCACGATGTTTTGTTAAAATTGTTGTATCGTCAGCGTAAGTAGCAATTAACGTTTCGGAGGTGGTAGGCATTTCATGTGTTTAGATAATGTAAAGTAAAGGAGCTATAATAGCTAATATAATAGCTAATAAAAATAAAAATTAATAAAAATAATAAAACTATAAGGCTGTGTTTTATTATTTCTTCACCATATTTATGTAAGTCTACATCACCTACGTTTCGGCTAGTAAGCCATTTTATTTAATCATGCTTGTTGCATGATTAAATAACATGCATAAAATAAAAAAATTAAATTGCCATTTATAAATAAACATAACAATATATATATCAACATATCTTAGGATTTTATGATTTAATCTAATCTCAAATTTCATGTGTTAATCTTACCACATTTTCCGGCGAATTAGTCGGACTGTGAAAAATGTTGAATTTTATTTGAGGTTGTACAGCTAATGAAATCACTGTTTTTATTTTCAACTGAAAAAGTTATAGAAATATACTAATGTTATGAAGGCTTTCTCTCTTCTCCTCTGTGTTTAACTTAAAAAAAATACGTTATATATTCAAGTGTATTTTTTTTTTAAATATTTTCAAGTATACCAATATAATAAGTAAAACAAAAAATAAATAAATAAAAATCCTTACAAATCTGCAAACAAATTAACTATAAATATTCAATATTATATAATATTTTTCAAGTTTATTTATTATCAGCCAATTTTATAGATATTTAGACTTAAAAATGGCTCGAAGCATCGTAATTTATATGTGTAGTCATTAAGTTGACAAAATTAAAAATTGGTGTAAAATTGACTGATAAAAAATAAACAGTATGCACCGAAGAAGAAGTGAGAAATATTGTGAATATTATATTTGTTCGGTTCTCAATAATTTTGTTGAATTTTAGTATATAAACTCCTCCATTTTTTTTTTTTTTTTTTTTTTTTGGTCAGATATTGAAAACTTTACTTGTACGTTTTAATGAAATTGCTGCTTTACTGATTACCTATTGATAAAATGGTAAAATATTTCCTGTTGTGATTTCGTTACAAATATATGATATTATAATTTATTATGTAATAATTACAATTACTTATCAAACTAATAGTTAGTAATAAAACCTCAGTTATTAAAGTAATGCTTTATTATCTTATTAATACCATGAATACTTACATTTTATATTCAAAATATTACAAGAAACAATAATTTTGTAAAAGGTAGGAATTAATATGTGGATGATTGTTAAAATTTCATAGTACAGACATAACATACCCTTGTTATTCAACTTGAACTACTAGAAAAAATAGCATGTGTTAATTAAATAAGATCGAAATTTCGCCATCAAATCTATTGCTATTCTTCTGATACAAATAAAACCATTAAATTTAAGGGTAGAAATTTTATTTAAAAATATATAAAACTAGGACGCTAAATTGATATGATTTGGCCGCGACGGTGAGCAGTTTCAGCGAAATAGACAAGCATGAAGCGGTCGCTGCTGTGGGCAGTACCATCGAAATAGTACCTTAGGGAATTAAGTTCTCGCCGATGTAAACTGGCAAACCACTTTATTAAGCGGAGTAAAGTGAATTCCCAAGACAAGGTTTGAGGATACATTTGATAAAAGGAAGCGAGATGTTAGGCGCCCCCTAACGTTGTTTGCTGATAACTAAGTTGCTGGATATAATGCAATCAGTTACCCATTAGCCCTCAACATCTCACAGGGGATACACTGCTTCTACCTCCCAAATAATACAATGCTTCGTTATATGAACCATTTGTCTCATCTCATCCAACTTTTATTTTAATTTGCTTTCCTATATTCAATAATAAATCATAGTCCGTAGGTCTATGAATAAGCCCCCTTTTCATTAAATTATTAACATCTGTCTAAAGCTTATTCAATGACTTCAGTTTATCGCACTCTACAGCTTTTGTATCTACAAAAATTCTTAGAAATAGGACGTTTTGTATTAATTTAATTAATTTAATGAAGCATAAAAAAACTCGTTTTTCGTACCTAATTAAATAGACAAAGTTTGCTCCCCTTCAGATTGAAAACGCCCCAATTCTAAGAGTTTTCGTAAATAAAATCTAAGCTACGATGAGATGAAACTATTTACGAAGACAAAAATGGTTCTGTACCGCGGACTGTATATACACGTTTTATTAAGATTACAAAAAAAAAATTAAACTTTTAATCTACAAGACAATACTGAAACCTATCTGGACCTACGGACTTGAACTGTGGGGAACTGCTAAACATTCGAATATCAAACGCATCCAATCCTTCCAGTCCAAAGTACTTTTGGTAGAACAATAGTCAATGGCCCATATTATGTCACAAATAAGACCCTACACTATGACCTTAACATATAATTTGTCCATCGACATCATCCCATCCAGATTCTCAAACTTTCACCAGAACCTTATCCATCATCCAAATCCTCTAGCTCAATCCCTATCCAGCTCCCACCATTCCTACAATCCCCCTCGAAGGTTAAAACGGCAGTAGCCGCGAGATCTATTGTAAATATGCTTCTGGATTCCTGGCAATGGCCAGCTTCATCACTCAAGTCCTGAGCATTTGTGGCTCTAGTGCCCTCCTTCAGCCTCTACTGGCTTTTAATACTAGTGATGCGGCTGGCACTGGGATCTCTAGAGTCCTGCTTTGCCTTCCACATGTGGTGAGAAAAGCCTGGCTCGGAGATTCCTGGGCGAATGTATATATTGTATATAGGTATGAATGTGTTTAAAAGTTTTTATTTTATTTTGTTTGTTTATTTATTTTTTTCCTATTGATTCACATTTTTTTTATCAGTATTATTTATTTACTTTTATATTTATAGTTATTTCTTTATTATTTGTATATACTGTATGAATGAGAACTTCTAGCCCTAATACTTATAGCCCTCCAACAGTGGCTGATTGTATTATTATTCTATAAAATAAAAAAAATAAAATAATAAAAGAATTAAAAATACTGATATTTTTCTTGTAAATAAGTTATGAAACTGAGTTATTCTCTCAGGTCTCTGGCATAGGAATTGTTATCTATTTATTACAGACTAACTTACTGATTCTGATTCTAATATTAACGTTTTCATGAAAATCATAGAAGCAATCAGCAGGTTTCATCTCATTTTATTTCCAACAGCATTTTTATTTAATTCCTTATTTCGAAAAAGGTGATATCTTATCCAACTTCTTTTCAGTCGCCTCTAGATGGTCATGTCAGCAGTAGCTATGTCGTTTATGAGTATACTTTTGTGTCCGATATGTCATAATGTTCAATATGAAGTCATGTATAAAGAGTAGGGGAGACTGGGCACTGCTGTGACAATATTGATTCGATTGCCCATAATTTTGTAATTATACCAATTAAATCGAAGAAAATTGGTTTTTATAGTAACATGTACATTTGACTATATATAAATACTAAAACTTTCTCCGTAAGTGCAATGATTAACTAATAGGAACAATTTTTTTATTTTTTTTATTTTTTATTTATTAATTTAGATATATAATATTCTGTTTCGTGGACAATAATTATAGTGATAAATTAACCCATTCACACCATATATGCAGAAAATATAAAATTTACAAAAGTAAAATAATAATAAAAAAACTATGTACAGTAAAAAAATAAAATAAACTAAAGATAAGTATATTAAAAACATAGAAACACAGTCATACCTATATAAAATATATACAATCAGGCAGGGAACCCAAAGCCAGACTTCTCTCTCCAATCATAGAAGGAAAAGCAGGACTCTAACAGATCTCTGTGCTACTCTCTCAACCGCGTCACTGGAGGAGCAAAATAGAAAAACAAAATGTCCCAACCCCAGGATCGGACGTGACAGATTCAAAAACATACCAAAATGGTCTAAATTACCCTTTGGTTCATTAAAATAAATAAAATCTGGGCACAATTTAATCACTCAAAAACTAATAAAGGTTGATATTTGAACAGTTGTCCGTACCGCATCCAAGCCGCACGAGAACCGTATGCAGTTACTTCTCGACGAATCAAATGTAATCTTAGTTAAAGTTAGAACAACACGAAGGGTGTGTTCTAAACATGAGCTATGGACACGTTTAGTTTCATCGAGAAAATATTCCTTACAGCCGTGGAGCGGCTTGGTCACGAAAAGCTCATGAATACTCATTTGCTTTCCACCTGACTCGTAAGATAATTTTATTGAATATTTGACAGAAAGATGTGGCCTACAAAAATATTTGGCTGTTTATTTTTTTTTTTTTTTTTTTTTTACATGTTGGAGTAGACGTCACACTAAACGGCTCAATATTTTTGTAAGCCATCTTTTACATCGATTTCATGATCAAATTATCTCTCGATTCAAATTGAAAGCAAAAAGGTGTTTATGAGTTTTCAGTACCATATTAAATTGATGAAGTTTACCGGTCTCCAAATTGAAAATGTTGTATTTCCAAGATTTGTGTAAAAAAAAAAAAAAAAAAGTTTTAGGTCATGATAAGAAGAAAATTTGAGGTCCGTTTATGTTATTACGTTTTAGACAGGTATTGATAATTTGCTAAGAAAAGGGGTCTATAGCGCGGACTATTAGTGATTGACAAAAAAAAATTTCTTTTATTTAGTTATTTATTTATTTTATTCGCCAAGAAAATTTCTGCACAAATATATATATATATTTATATATATATATATATATATATTTTTTTTTTCTTTTTTTTTTCTGTTGCTATTACATACCATGTAGATCTTTTGCCGCCTTAACAAGACAGCTCCATCTCTGCCTGTCTTGGGATATTTCTTTCCATTTATCTGAACGCAGCTCTGTTGCATCTTTGTTTATTCTACCATGAGGCATTCATTGTTAAGTAGAGGCTTCCAGATGGATTGCTACGAGATACATGCCTCACCTATCTTAACATCCGTGCATTCATATCATGGGATATTGATTGACAGGTTTATCTAAGCAGTTCTTTTTTATTTATTTTTTTGTTTCTTCTCCGTGAGTTAGTACTCTGATCCCAGATCGCTTCGTCATCATGCAGAGGATTTTTCTGTCAAATCTTCTGGTTAGTGTCCAGGTCTCACAGCCATATATTAGAACTGGCTTTAGCTATCTTTATAGCAGTGTACACCCTGTATTTGAGATTCCTTGGGTACTTCAATATCTTTCAAAGGGAAAAGAAAGCTCTGTTTGCGAGAGTTATATTTATAGGTTATTGTGGAGCCGAGGTATTTGAATTTTTCTACTTTCAGGAATGATTTTCCTCCCGATTTCCTCCTTTGATTCTACGCAGATCCTGTTATTGGGGTGGAAGTTTCGGCTTATTATCATATATTTTGTTATATCATCTTTTACTTATATGATATATTGTTGCTCTGCATCTCTTATTAGAGTCTTAGCGAGTTTCTCGTTAAATTTTGAGTTTAGTTCTGTGTTCAAACATAATATTATAGTCCGTAGTACACACCCCCATTTTATCGAATTATTAACATCCTCCTAAAACTTCGTAAATAGCTTCATCTCATCGAAACCTACATATATTTTATTTATGAAAATCCTCGGAATTAGGTCATTTTCAATCTGGAGATCGGGAAACTTTGTCTATTCAATTAGGTACTAAAAACTCGTAAATACCATTTGCTTTCCTCTTGGATCGTAAGATTATTTGACCAAAAAATCGATAAAAAAGGTGGCCTACAAAAATATAGATCCGTTTAGCGTGATCTGTAAGCACTTCTTCTTTGGTCATTCTTCTCCATGTGTTAGTACTCTGACCCCAGGTCCAGTTATCGTACGAAGAATTTACTTATATATATATAGTTATATATATATATATATATATATATATATATATATATATATATATATATATAAACGTTTTAATTGTTATTAAGGATTTATAAATAATTAATTATTAATTATTATTGCTAATAGTGAGGAAGCAAATCTTACGTACATGTCTGCAACGGGTTCTCTAAACCCTCATAACCGTGTTGTGTTGCGGGTACTGTATAAACCGCGCCGTGCACTTTTCCTAAATACATTATCTGTAGTCAATGAATAGCTGTCAGAAATATCGTTGCCTTCGTTTGAAAAGGTTCTAACTAACGAATTTGTACAAATTGAGTTTTCACTCAGAAGTTGCATATATTCCGTGGTACAGATCCCTTTTATTTTATCAAATTATCAACATTCGCCAGAAAGTTCGTGAATAGCTTCATCTCATCGTAACCAGAAATATTTTATTTGGATAGGAGTTGTTTGAAGGAGTTTATGGACGTGGTTTAACGTATTGAGATGGATAAGGAGTTCCAGAAGGAGATATCACGAATGACGAAGGATTTGCTGAAGGAAGTGGTTTTATGGGAGGGGATATATAAATCTATAGGTTGAGATCTGCTGTTGAGAGAATGGATTGAGGAGCATAGAGTAAGGAGTTCTAAGATGCAGGGAGGGTTTTTGGAAACAACAAGAAGGAATTGTCGTCGAGAAGTAGGATAAAGCCACATCCACTCTATGTACCAACAGAATGCATGAAAACCACTAAGAACCCTAAAGATGAATCTTATGAAGCAATATGCATTAAAATGTTTCTTTAGTGATTAATTACACTAGTTAAGAGTTTATTGAACATTTTTTTTCTATAAAATATGTATTTGCGCCTGTCAACAATAACTTGACAATCAGCAAATGTGATGGCGATAATGATAAAATGACATGACAGGCATGGGGAAGGAAAGTACTCAGCAGAACCTCTTCCCTAACTTGTTCCAATTACTTAGGTTGTCTAAGGAAGGAGATCCCTCATCCAACGCCTTTTTAGTCTCCTGCTCATGTTCTGAGGTATGTCAGCTGTGGCCATGTCTCTTATAAGTCTGTTATTATGTCCAATTAAATTACTGTAAAATCGTTGATATAGGGTCGTTATATGTTGGTCAACTGTTGGAAAGTGTAGTAAACCATAAATTCAACTTGTCCAGCTTCACATAAGTCCAACATCAATTTCAACACTTCTAATATTTTTATTGTACACTATACTGTGCTTCTTTTTCCATTTCATAATGTTTATAATTATATCACAATATAAAGGAATAATATTATAATTCATATGTTTTAACCAAGGGAAAAACGTCTAGATCTAAAAATAACTGTTGTGACCCTTGTAAAATCAAACTACCACCCCCAGATGAAATAAAATTTTTCATACAAATGTTTAATCTAAAATCTTTTTTGTAAGGAAAGTATTGCAATCGGTTTAAATTTCCGATATGAGGTTTTCGGAGGTTCTATACGTTTCAGAGCTCCCTGAGTTCTAAAAATACATCTTTAGTCATTGGTCTGTCTGTCGGTGTCAGGATTTTCTCGGGAACATCACACAAACTTCACTATTTCCACTACTTTAAACAGATTTTTTTTTTTTTTGTCTATAAAATATATATTTGCGCCTGTCAACAATAAGTTGACGATCAGCAAATGTGATGGCGATAATGATATAATGACATGACAGGCATGGGGAAGGAAAGTACTCAGCAGTACCTCTTCCCTAACTTGTTCCAATTACTTAGGTTGTCTAAGGAAGGAGATCTCTCATCCAACGCCTTTTTAGTCTCCTGCTCATGTTCTGAGGTATGTCAGCTGTGGCCATGTCTCTTATAAGTCTGTTATTATGTCCAATTAAATTACTGTAAAATCGTTGATATAGGGTCGTTATATGTTGGTCAACTGTTGGAAAGTGGAGGTCAGTATGTAGAGTTTTGTTAGTCACGTACCAAGATGCTTTTGTTATGAGTCGCAATAATTTTGATTGGAACGTTTGAAGTTTTTGAAGGTGGGTCTTTTTAGCGATGTCGTATATTTGTGATGAGTATGTCCATATGGGCTTAAGTAAGTATGTATATGTATTCAGTTTCTGTTTTAGTTTTAGTTTTGAAGATTTGAGAAAAAGAGAGTAAAGTAGTTTGAGTCGTTTGTTAAGTGTCATGCGTTTCATTTTAACATGCGGGCCCCATGTCATCCTTCTGTCGAAGGTGAGTCCAAGGTAAAGTACCGTGTCCGTTTGAGGAATTTGATTGTTGTCAATATAAACTGGAGGACAGGTGTTTTTTTGAAGAGTAAATGTTATATGTTTGGATTTGTCATGATTAAGTCGAATTTTCCATAGTGTGAACCAATCTTGTAGTTTAAGCAAATGATGTTGTAGAGTTAGTGAGGCCTGTGTAGGGTCTTGATGTTTTGTGAGGATTGCTGTATCGTCTGCATATGTAGCTGTCAAGATCTCATCGTCTATAGGTATATTGTAAGTGTATATAACGTAAAGTAGAGGGGCTAGTATTGAACCTTGGGGAACTCCGGCCAAGATTGGACGGACTGAAGACACTTCCGAGCCCTGCCGAACTGAAAAAAATCTGTCGAAGAGGAAAGATTGAAGTATAAGATAGTAGGTGTATGGAAGTATAGTCTTAAGTTTAAAGAGAAGAACATAATTTATGAAATAATATAGTTGATATAATTATTTTAAAACTATCATCTTCAATGTATCTTCTAGTATAATGTTGTCCATGGATTCAAAAAAAAAAAAATAAGGAGACTTTTTCTCCTAAATCTTTCAATTCTCCTAGCTAGAGCGCTGGTTAATGTCCAGCCCTGGCAGCCATATATTTCTTGATTTGAAATTTTTTAGATTTTTCGGGATTTCAATATTCTCAGTTCTTTGAAAGAGTTCAATATTCAAGAGAGAGGAAAGCTCTATTTGGACTTGAATTCGTCTACTGTGGAGGCGATTTCCCATGTAGGCATTTCCTGTTGTATGGATGGATTTTGTTTTCTTCTTCTTATTATTTTTTTTTTTACTTTCTTATATTGTGCTCTCGACCAATCTCCGCTGGCTTTAGTACCAGTGACGCGGTTGGAAGAGTAGCGCAGGGTTCTCCTGTAGTTCCCTCGCCTGATTGTATATAGGTATGCATGTTATTTTTTTTTTTTTTCCTTAGTTTTAATTTTCTTATTTTTTAGGTTATTTTATTTTATTGTCTATTGTATATACTTTTGATTATTATTTTGTTCTATTTATTTTATGTTTTTGTACATATGGTGTGAATGTCATCCTACCTCACTATAACCAATGTCCAACAGACAGATTGTTATAATACTCAATAAAGAAATTAAAAAAAAAAAAACTTTCTTATATGTTTTATGTTTTATATATATATATATATATATATATATATATATATATATATATATATATATATATATATGTTATCTTTTATGTTCGCAGAACTTGCTGTTCTATTACGACTCAGAGAGCTGCGCCCGGCCATCTGGGGTGGTGATGCTAGAAGGGTGCTACTGCGAGAGGCTAATCTCACCGCCCTCCAAGAACAAGGACGCCCCCGAAAAACAGGTTAGGATTAATTAAATAAAGAATATTTATATAATATATATAAAATATATATATAATAATAGTATAGTATTACATAATAACATATATGAAAGATTATGTAGTATTACATAATACTCCTTTCTCGAGTGGGTGCTACATTTGAAAACATTAACTTCCATGGTAGTGCGAGAACTCGCTATGCTCGAGTCATTATATGAAGTATATAACCATCTTAATAATACAATCCAAACTATAAAGCCGTAAGTCTCTAACATATAGGTGAACAGTTAATATGACAACGTTTAGCCTATTCAGGTATCACCGGAAATGAAAAAGATCACATATATGCAGAAATAACGAGAAAAAAAATATTCTATTGACATCTCACCAAGCTATCCAAATACATAGATAGATGGATAGAAAGTAAACTTTATTCTGGAACGAGGTCTCTTATGAATAACAGTTATAAACAAAAAAATAAAAACTACATCTGATCATAAATTTCATTAATCAATATTAAAGAAAATATACAGTAAAAGTATATCACAAGTAAAAATAACACCATTTTGAAAAAAACAACAACATTTAAATTAAAAAACAAAACAAAATAATGTAAGCATGGATTGATTTTTAAAATTAAAACTCAATCAATTTTAACAACCATTCATCTAAGTCAAAATCTGTTTCGCAATATTTATTTCATTGTATAACGTCATTTTGGGGTGTCAGAAGGAATTGGTAGATATGATATTTAAATGTGGACATGGAAGGCATGGCAGATATCAGATGGCAAGGAATTCCAGAAGGCAGGGGATCGGGCAATAAAGGAATATTCAAATGTCTTAGTTTTTTTTTTTTTTTTCATATCCCCTTTTATTTATTTTTCACTTGGAGCCTTTTCTTTGTTTTCATAGTAGTCCTTTTACTGCGTAAAAGCATTGTAAGGTGTATTTTTTGATTTTTTTGTCGTTTATGAGTACTTTGTTCTTCCTCTGCAATATAAAGGTGATGGGGCTCACCTCAGGCTTGAGTTGACCTTATCCTCTAGAGCTTACAACTAAATTAATAAAACATATATCTCATGAGATTTGTTGTCAACGTTTTGGAATTTGGGCTGGTAATAAGTTGTTGTAAAGAGGGTTTGCGAATTGTTGGGATTTTTCGAAAAATGATTTTTTTCGTTTTTCCAGAAATTCGTTTATAGTTGATAAATTTAGTGTTGCTTGAATATCCAATGTCTTCTTTCTCTGCAGCGTGGTTCCTCTGCATGATATGTTTTATTTAACCAAAATAGTCTCTATATTACCAATACATTTCTGCTAACGTGTTTGCAATTTGTCTATTCCCTAGGAATAGAATTTTCCATCTTTAGAATTGATAAACTCATGATAACCCTTAACAAAAATGATAATCCGTGGGTGAAATGTTCAGAGAGTAGGGTGGATGTGGTAGAACTTCATATCCACCTCCAACAGTTTTTGTGACGTCACATGTGACACTTATGACCGGGCGTTGTCAGGCAACAAAATGGACCCCTTCTGATTGACCAAAAATGGCTTCATTATTGCCAATTCCTGATGCATTGCATTGATTTAGTTACAATAAAGAAGCTGTGGTGTATCAAACGAAATAAAGCCAACCAAACAGTAACCACCCAGAAATTATTTTCTTTACTTATGCTATGTTATTTTATTATATAGTTTGTATTATACATATGAAAATGTTTTTAGTGTAATAGTTATATTTTTTGTTTTATTATTTTTTCAAAATCTTAATCTTAATAATAAATGTAAATAATTAATTTTATCTATGGCCAGACAGGCATCTGTATCTGTAATTTGTCCTAAAGGGACAACAGTCCCAGGATAATAAAAAAATATTTTCATTTCATTTCATTACCTTTTTTTTTATATGAGTTTTTTTAGAAAATGTTCTGCTCCTTCTCTTTTGTCGAGTCACTGTCCAGAACGTTTATTGTTATCGTAAAGTATCCACTTTTTATCATAAGTAACAATTCTGGATATAGAATGGTCGTTTTTGTTTTGGCAAAGAAGTGTAGCACAAACTTCATTACGCTGTTTGTTTGTTTTTTTTGGCAGTCGTTTAAGGTTTATAGAACCCAACTTTCAAGATTTTTTACCTTTCCCATCTCCTTGAGGTGGTCATCGAGGGTCGATTTGCTGAGGTTAAGTTTCTCTGCAAGTTCTCGAACAGTTTCTTCTCTCAAAGCCAGCAGAACATCGTCATCAAGAGAGGAAGTCCTTCCAAAACCTCCTTTATCTTCAAGACTGAAGTCCTCCGAACTTTTTTGATCCACGGTTGGACAGTGAGCTCATTAATGCCATTCTTACCACAGCGTTGATTGACGTTTCTGGCCGCCTGGAAAAATTAGGCGTTGATATCTTAGTAAAGACTGAATTATTTTTAAGCAACGTCGTAAACCTATGACTTCCTGTCCTACAGTATCCTTTAACAATACCCCACGTATCCCTGTTGACCAAATCCAGGACTCCACCTTGACAAACGACTCACTTGGAACCCCCATACCAGACTGAAACGACTAGAAACCGCCCGACGTTTCCGACTACTCCAGCACTTACTAGACAAACGCTCTAAACTGCCAACTATTTACAAAAGACTCATATATATTACTATAATAAGGCCTATTTGGACTTATGGGATCGAGCTTTGGGGCTCTACTAATCCATCAAATTCCTCTCGTATCCAATTCCTACAATCCAAAATCCTTCCGCAAAATCCTTAATGCTCCCTACTTTGTCACAAATAAAATCATCCATAAGGACCTTAATGTACCATATGTTTCCGATTTAGCTCAATCCAGATACCTGTCCTTTCATAATAAACTTCTGAACCATCCGAACCCTCTCGTTTCCAAACTTGCTTCCTCCTCTATTCCTGATAACCCTCCGAGGCGTCTAAAAAGAAGATGGCCTCGGAACCTTCTAATATAGAAATATAATTGGAGTGCTACCAATGGGTAGTTTCTCCTCATGTTGTACATGTCATATTACTTGTTCATATTTACTTGTTGTATTAATTACAGTTGTGAATTTCGTTGATAAAAAAAAAAAAAATTAAGCAGCAAAATGCTGCAGAGGTGAACAAACATTATATTAAGAGAATTAATAAGTGTTGACATTCTTACAAATGAATAATCCAGTAAACGTAAACAGTTTAGTATATAGAGTGGTATTTTAAACAAAAACTCAAAATCCTACGATATTTTCCGAACAACTCAAGAATATAGTCCGTGGTACAGACCTCTTTTTTTTAATTATTAACATCCGCCTGAAATTTCGTAAATATTTTCATGTCATCGTAACCTACAACTATTATATTTACGAAAACTCTTGGAATTGGGGCGTTTTCAATCTGGAGGGAGTTAACTTTGTCTATTTAATTAGCTACTAAAAAAAAAAAAAAAGAAAAAAAAATCCTGTACCGCTACAACCCATGAAGGGTCTTTGGGTTCAGTACTATTTAGGGGAAAGCACTGTTTCTAGGTCAACGATTCTAGGAGGTGATTTGACCGAGATCACGCTCAACCGCCAGGTTTTTCCCCTTAATTAATTATTTAATTAAGGGGCCTACCGCTGAGCTACCCCACTCCCGTCAAAAAATGACCACTCGAACAGGGACTTGAACCCGGGACCCTCAGATTAAAAGTCTGATGCTCTACCGACTGAGCTATCCAGGCTGGTAATTAGCTACTAAAAAGTCGTAAATACCAATTTGATTTCTACTTAGATTTTAAGATAATTTAATAAAAAAAATTGAGAAAAAAGGTTGACTATAAAAATACTGGGCCGTTTGACCTTTATAATCTCGTTATTTTTAAAATTTGGAGTGTAGGTCACGCCAAACGGCTCAATATTTTTGAAGGCCACCTTTTTTTATCGATTTTGTGATCAAATTATTTTACGATCCAAATAGAAAGCAAATGTGTATTTACAAGTTTTTAGTAACTAATTAAATAGACAAAGTATGCCCCCCTCCAGATTGAAATCGCCCCAATTCCAAGAGTTTTCGTAAATAAAATAGTTGTAGGTTACGATGAGATTAAACTATTTACGTTGTTTCAGGTGGATTTTAATAATTCGTTAAAGTCTGTAACACGGACTAATATTACTAAAATAAGATAACAACTACAAGATAAAAGATACATTATAAATGGCACAATCCAAATCATTTAAATATTATAATTATTTAACTCTACTCTCCTGTTTGTTTTAATATATATTTGGATGGCTTCGTGAGATGTCAGCAGCAAATGTATTTTTTCTTTCTTTCTTTCTGCATATATGCGATCTTGTTTTTGCTGTCTTGATGAAACCTGAATTGGCGAAATGTTGGCTTGTTAACAGTTATTTGTTGGAGACTCATGGATTTATAACTTGGATTGCTACATTAATACATTCTCTTTTCGAGACTTTTACTTATTTTAGTCATTCTAATAATATCAATAATTAATTCTGATCAGATACATTGCTTACACTCGCAAATTACTAAACATACCGACTTTATTTATCTGTATGTAATTATTGCAGACAGGAAGAAATTATTTTATGCCGCCTTCGAATTGACCATTACAAATACTCTTATGAATATCTTCAGTAAAAACTACCAGTCATTTGCCAAGAGTGTTCGGTTGTAATGACAGTAAAAACACTTACTAGTTGGCTGTATTAAATTCAATACCACTCGAACCTCTTTGAAGTTATCAGGAAATATCAAAGAGCTACTAGAAGATAATGAAAAATCTGGTGCGCGCAACACACAACTTTCACTTACCGATCTACTTTGAATAGAAATTATTTTCTGCCAATGCTGGGCTATTATAAAATTTTTAGAAATGCATTTTCAACGGAGCTAAAGCTTAAAGCTTACAGATAACAAGTCATTAAGACCATTATAATTACAAAATGTCTATTTAATATATCGACGACAGGCAATAAAAATTTAGTCACTCCATCTGCTTTTATAAACTACACAACTTTCTTTGCTTTTATAAACCACAGAATGACTAACTCCAATTTCAACATTTTTGAGTGATGTCATTTTAGTGATATTTTTAGTTGAACAAGTTATCTATACAGACAATGAGTAAGTTGATTCCAGAGGTGGTGATTACAGTGTTGAAATATAGAACTGAGAATAAAGGTAATTTTAGGTACTTATTTATTATGAAAGATGTTCCTAGGAAAGACACTTTATTAAATATCTGTAGAAAAAAGGTTTTTTTAGTCTCAACAATTAAAAAATATATTTTAAATTTATCCAAATTTTCGCCTCTTCAGGGAAAAAAAAACTAGAGACCATATCTTTCCTCCTAATTGTCCGATTTTAACGATTTTTTTTTTTTTTTTTTTTTTTTAGACGTATACTTTTTGAGTAATTCGGAATTTAATTCTAACATCACTCGTAACTTTTTTTTCCAGCTTCTTGTCGTTGAAGTATGTTATATAGATAAATTTAAAGGGTATCGAGAAAATGACTTTAGCGAAATTTCATTGAAATCGGTACATTCGTTTTGGCGTTACAGTCTGTAGCAACGCAGGTATTTCTGTATTTTTATTTTATTTTTTTCTATTTTATTAAGTTATCAAATTCTTTCAAAAGTTATATTTAGCATTTTTGCGTAACTCTGAATAATGGGAAATAGTTGGCTTTTTAAAATAAACCATATTAAAGATACTTTAGTGGAAGACATATATGAACATTGGGCATTTAAGCCCTGTAAAGTGACATCAACGGGGATAAGACCTAAATGATATTAAAGACCATTTAATTATACAACTCCGATGTATCAACACCGAGTTTGATCAAAATTGTTAGAGCCGTTTTTGAGAAAATTATAAAATGTGTTTCACCATTCATATAAAGTGGCACTACTGGTTAGCCGATTTTGACGAAAAAGTTGCCGTCACATCCGGCCCATATAAAAACCTTAAATACCTAATATCAGTTTCGTACTACTTTTCGTTTATGTGCTAGACTGTTAACACACACAGACCATTTTGCGACACTTGGTTATTTGAACTCAGGGGACCTCAAATCATGTATTTCCGTTGAAAATAAAGATTCGAAAATTTTCACGATCGCAATACTTACCCTTACTATGTATTACATATATACGTAAGTGAAAGTAAAAAAATAATTGAAAAAAATATAATTTTTTTTTTTAAATTAGCGGTACGTACCAAAGAATATAGGAGGAAACAAACAGCAAAGCTCCAATGACCCTATAGATCCATTATTTGTATTTATTACATACTTTTAACATATTTCATAATTTTATTATTCTATAATTTTGTAATGAGTGTTTTGTGGCAGGCAAATGGCACTGCAGTTACAAATTATTCTTAGGAGACTCAGAGTACCACAATAAAATGTTGGTTACCATTTGAACCCAGTTCAAAATTTGTTTATAATAAACGACCGAAGAAGGTATGTTAAACCAAGTTCAACTGAACCCAATACTGTTACAATCGCAACTTTCTTTCACAGTAGTTCGAATTGGAAAGAGTGGGTTAAGTTTTTCTACACCATGAAGGACATATTACAGATGTTGAAAATTTTAAACTGTCGTTTTAAATCCCGCATATCCTTAGTACATTCAGAGATCGCTGGATTATATTAATTTATGGATATGGACTTTTTTTTTTTTTATCTATTTCATATATATAAGAATTATTTTTATTATTTTATAAGATAGATTGAAAATTATATATAAGTTCACCAACGTGATAGCTATATGAAAATTGTAAACCTAACCAGACTATTTCATTGATTCCGTTCTTCGAATTTCAGATATTTCGCAATATATGCCAAGTCCCAAGCTTTTAATATGCTTGAGGTACTTCGCCTGTGGGCTATATCTCTCAGCGGAGAGGAGTGAGGGGGGGCGATTTTGTAGGAATTCATAAATCGACTTCTAGCAGCATAAATGTCAGGTATGCACAGCTATTTATTGAAGAGAAGTTTACTTTAGTCAAAAATTAACAAAGTAAAAATAAATAAATTATATTTATCATTGCCGACGTTTCGGCCTAATGTTCACACCTTCATCGGGGCTTTAAAAAAAAAGACAAGATAACATTGATATGTGAAATTAGTATACTAAAAAAATATCCTTAATTTTCCTGCTGAAAAGAATTTACAACATAAATAAAAATGTAAACTAACGAAAGATTTTTAAAATTCCTGTAAATAATTTTAATATTCGAAAATGAAGTTTTTTAAGTGAAAACTTCATTAGGGCCGATTGCATTTTTTTCTGTTTGGAGAGTGAAAAGTGTGTTATTTTTTAGTTATTCGCAAATAAATTTTCTTTTCTTTCATAACTTGTTTGCCTGAATTTTTCGGTGTTATTGGATTACTTTGCCCGCCTGAAGGGGAAGGAAGCCTTCGAAATTGGTGGCTCACTCTTGGGATTAGATGAAAATTAATGAGTATATGACTTACCGATCAAAAACACCATCGATAAATAATATAAACTCCTCCTCTCTCGATCATAGAGGCCTCAAGTGGACGAAATGAGACATGTATTCCATGAAAGTACTATAATTAACGTAAGGTTGTGTGGATGCGAAACCTATACCTTGCGTTATCTCGAAAATAGTACGTTTTTGGGATTAAAAATTCCTGTACGTTATTGGGCATCTCTTCAAAGCCCAATTTGTCCCGTATCGATCTACAGACTTACCACCGTTCCAGTATTGAAGCCAAGCAAAATGTTTATATCAACTTTATTTATTTTAGAAAGAAAAACGTGGAGAATACGATTCACTAACCCCCCGTGAAATCCTGAATCCAACGGTACCCCATTCATGGTATTTGAGCACGACAGGAGCTTATATTTGGTACAAAACCGATTTCGAGCCTTACTGTAATAATATATGTGGGGATTATTATTATTGTTTGTATTGTTGCTTCTACTATGGAACAACCTGTATAAAAGTTCATAGTTACTTTCATATGTTATTTTAGTATTATGACAGTAGGAGATTACAGGAGCTCTTCTATTAGCTATATAATTAGCGCTAATTATACAACTGTTCATTGAATTACATGTGTGTTGTGCTCCTATAGCCTTCTATTATCCTAATATAAAATAGAGATTAACAGCTTAGTGTCTTCGCTATAGGATTGAGCTCTTGTAAACGCCTACTCCCCTAATAAAAAAAATCTGGTGTGTCCATTCATACGCCTTTCCTAACTATTTCAGAAAAGTTTTTATATCTTTACATATGTCCATCAAGAAACAAAAAAAAACTTGAATTACATTTATTTTCCTGAAAATTGATCAAAGAAAAGATTTGAGTACGATTTGTTTTATAAACTAAAGAAATGTAAACCGACTTAAGGTAGATCAGTGTAAAAATTTCAATAGCCTATAATATTGCTGATCAAAAACTTTTTGCCATAGCCTAATTTTGTCAAACAATAATTTCTGTTAAAAGTAGTGGAAATAGTGAAGTTTGTGTGGTGTTCCCGAGAAATCCTGTCACCGACAGACAGACCAATGACTAAAGATGTGTTTTTCGGACTCAGGGGGCTCTGAAACGTACAGAACCTTTGAAAACCTCATATCGGAAATTTGAACCGATTGCAATACTTTTCTTACCTAGTATGGGTAGGAAAGTAAAAAAAAAATTTAGATTAAACATTTTTTATATGCATTTTTTATTTATTATTTTTACTTATTCATTTATTATTTATTTTATTTTTATTTTTACTTTTTTATTTTATTTTTCTTCCCATTAAACCTGCCAGCTAAATATTATAATAATAATATTTGTATGATGACCAACGCTTTATCTGGCAATAAGGTGAAATGTACTAAACAGTCTTTAAACGGAGATGCTGAAATTACTTTAAGAACTTTTAATAGTTGGATAGTTAGATACAAAATCATCATCATTAGAATTCAGTAAATAAATTACTCGAGCATTATAAGTTTAGGAAAACCCAGCAATTGTCTGATATCGCTAAGTCAGTTACTGCTTGGTCACGACAATCCAAAGGCCACTCAACTTCTCCTGTCACGATAGTATCAACACGCCTCAATTCGGCATGAAGTATTATCTAAATTAGAGTATAGCACGTCCTGTTTAAGAATTTTTATTATATTATTATTTTTGTCATTACTAGCGGCTAACCCCCTTGTCAACCTACGGCTGAGAAACCCCCGTTTTACATATTACACAACTGTTAATTCAATTGTACTAGTCGTTTTTCAAATTTTATAACTGTAATTAACATGTTTTCTGTAGTTCAGATTGTATTATTTTTTTATAAAAATAAAACAACCTAGGTCCTATCCTTTACACAGTCTATACAGCTGATATCCCAACTCATCCTAACACTGTCATCACTACGTATGCTGATGACACATCTATCCTGTCAGTTAATAATGACCCAACAATTGCATCCCAAACTCTTCAATCATACATCACAAACCTTAAAGAATGAAAATAAAAATGAAAATGAAAAAAATATTTTATTATTCTGGGACTGTTGTCCCTTTAGAACAAAATATAAATACAGATTATATTATACAACTATTTTATTTACGAAAACTCTTGGAATCGGGGCGTTTTCAATCTGGAGGGTGGTAAACTTTGTCTATTTAATTGCTGCTACTAAAAACTCGTAAAAACCAATTTCCTTTCTACATGGATTTTAAGATAATTTAATCACAAAATCGAGAAAAAAAGGTGGACTCGAAAAATTTATTTGATAAACTAAAGAAATGTAAACCGACTTAAGGTAGTTCAGTGTAAAAATTTTAATAGCCTCTAATATTGCTGATCAAAAACTTTTTGCCATAGCCTAATTTTGTCAAACAATAATTTCTGTTAAAAGTAGTGGAAATAGTTTGTGTGATGTTCCCGAGAAAATCCTGGCACCGACAGACAGACCAATGACTAAAGATGTGTTTTTAGAACTGGGCTGCTCGACCTTTATAATCTCGTTATTTTTAAATAAAATTTGGGGTGTAGGTCACGCCAAACGGCTCAATATTTTTGAAGGCCACCTTTTTTATCAATTTTGTGATCAAATTATGTTACAATTCAAATAGAAAGGAAATGAGTAATTACAAGTTTTTAGTACCTAATTAAATAGACAAAGTTTGCCCCCCTCCAGATTGAAAACGCCCTGTTGTCCCTTTAGAACAAAATATAAATACAGATTGTATGTCTGTGTGGTTACAATTAAATTGTATATTTACAATAAGAGTTGACTAAAGATAAAAATACAGAAAAGAGAAAGAAAAGAACAAGTAAATTGTACATATGTATGAGAAACTAAAATAACCTAAATAAATTGAGGTAGTCTCTGGCGGTGCTTAGATATTTCTCTTAAGTATATTTCACAATCAGTCGGATTGAGAAAGGAGTAGGTGCTTAAAGAGGAGAGGTTTGAAAGAGGAAACTGATTGGGCGTGTCGAATATCAGCAGCGATGGAATTCAAGACGGAGGCGGCTTGTATCTCAAAGGATTTGTCAAACGCAGCAGTTCGGTGAGGAGGAGGATAGAGGTCGGAAGTACGAGATCTGGTGGGACGGGATTGGATGGAATATTTGAATTGTAAGCTGTGAAAAATATAGGAGGGTCGATGGGTTCTAATGATTTGGTACAGAAAGGTGGCTATGAAGTACTGACGGCGATAGGATGGGTAGAGCCACCGCAACTCAGTGTAATACTGGGTAATATGCGTATCCCTTGAGATTCCGAAAACAAATTGTAGTGCACAATTCATTAGGCGTTTAAATTTGGCCTCGGAATCTCCCGAGAGTCCACCTTACACCATATTAGTAATTGTAGTTCTGAAGATGGGAGTAAATATCCCGAAACGTTAAAATGTAATTTGGAAATATAACAAATAAATTCAATTGTTGGAAGTCATCATTGCCCAATAACAAAGAATAACATATAATTTCCAGAAAAAAAGAAAAAAAATATTATTTTTAACATTACTAGGGGCTAATCCCCTTGTTCACCTTCGGTGGAGCAACACCCGTTTTACAAATTATACAACTGTTCATTTAATTGTACTTCTCGTTGTTCGAATTGCAGAACTGTAATTTACATGTATTCTGTAGCTCAAATCGTATTATTTTTCATCAAAATAAAATCAGCTGAACAAAACCATTGATCGGACAAATTTTTAGTTTCTTGAAAAATCTATATTATAAATCTCTCCTTATTGCCAATTTATATTATTGTATAATAACAATTTCTCTTATTGCCAATTTATAACCATAAATTCAACTTGTCCAGCTTCATATAAGCCCATCATCAATTTCAGCATTTTATTACTAATATTTTATTGTACGTTATATTTTGCTTCTTTTTCTATTTCATAATGTTTATAACTATATCATAATATAAAGGGATAATATTATAATTCATATGTTTTAACCAAGGGAAAAACGTATAGATCGAAAAATAATTGTTGTGACCCTTGTAAAATCAAACTACCACCCCCAGATGAAATATCATTTTGCATACAAATGTTTAATCTAAAATCTTTTTTGTAAGGAAAGTATTGCAATCGGTTTAAATTTCCGATATGAGGTTTTCGAAGGTTCTATACGTTTCAGAGCTCCCTGAGTTCTAAAAATACATCTTTAGTCATTGGTCTGTCTGTCGGTGTCAGGATTTTCTCGGGAACATCACACAAACTTCACTATTTCCACTACTTTAAACAGAAATTTTTTTTTTATTTTTTTTGTCTATAAAATATATATTTGCGCCTGTCAACAATAAGTTGACAATCAGCAAATGTGATGGCGATAATGATATAATGACATGACAGGCATGGGGAAGGAAAGTACTCAGCAGTACCTCTTCCCTAACTTGTTCCAATTACTTAGGTTGTCTAAGGAAGGAGATCCCTCATCCAACGCCTTTTTAGTCTCCTCCTCATGTTCTGAGGTATGTCAGCTGTGGCCATGTCTCTTATAAGTCTGTTATTATGTCCATTTAAATTTGTGTAAAATCGTTGATATAGGGTCGTTATATGTTGGTCAACTGTTGGAAAGTGGAGGTCAGTATGTAGAGTTTTGTTAGTCACGTACCAAGGTGCTTTTGTTATGAGCCGCAATAATTTTGATTGGAACGTTTGAAGTTTTTGTAGGTGGGTCTTTTTGGCAGAAATTATTGTTTGACAAAATTAGGCTATGGCAAAAAGTTTCGATCAGCAATATTAGAGGCTATTAAAATTTTTACACTGATCTACCTTAAGTCGGTTTACATTTCTTTAGTTTATCAAATAAATCGTACTCAAATCTTTTCTTTGATCAATTTTCAGGAAAATAAATCTAATTCAAGTGTTTTTTGTTTCTTATGGACATATGTAAAGATACAAAAACTTTTTTGAAATAGGTAGGAAAGTCGTGTGAGTTGACGATTTTTTTTTTATTATTAGAGTAGGCGTTTACAAGAGCTCAATCCTGTATCGAAGACACTAGGCTGTTAATCTCTATTTTGTATTAAGATAATAGAAGGCTATAGGAGCACAACACACATGTAATTAATTGAACAGCTGTATAATTTTCGCTAATGATAGAGCTATTAGAAGAGCTCCTGTAATCTCCTACCATCCTAATACTAAAATAAAATAATATATCAAAATAACTAAAAACTTTTTTGTACAGGTTGTCCCACAGTAGAAGGAAATTTTTATTGGAGTAATATCACTCCTCAAGATCAACAAAAAAAAAGTTTATGTAAACAATGACTCAATTTACAACAGAAAAATAGGAAATCCAAAATTTGTGATTTATCATGTGAGTCACGGTTTTTATTAAATATAAAGCGATAACTACAAAAAAAAACTTGTTTTTTGTTTCTTTGTCTTCATATTTCCATCCACACCTGTTATGAACTTGACAAAAAGCAGATGTGCTGTACCTAATAAGAATAATTGACATTTTATGCATGAGGAAAAAAATAGTACCCAGCATCACTTCTTCCTGGTCTTTCCTTAATTCAAGAAAGGAGATCTCTCCTCCAGCTCCTCTTTAGTCGTCTCCTGATAGGCATGTCAGCTGTTAATAAGTCCGCTGTGATGTCCGTGTTGTTTAACATGAAATCTGAAGTAGAGATCGTGTATGTGTTGGACGATAGTTGGTTGTCGTATTTCGTTATATAATGTTTTGCTGTTTACGTAACAAGGAGCTCTTGTTATAAGTCGTAAAATTTTGGAATGAAATGTCTGTAGTTTTTGTGTTTCTTTTTTGCAGAATCATAAATTTATGAGGCGTATATCCGTATGGGTTTGAGTAGGTAAGTGTATA
This sequence comes from Nezara viridula, assembly GCA_928085145.1. Lineage (NCBI taxonomy): Eukaryota > Metazoa > Arthropoda > Insecta > Hemiptera > Pentatomidae > Nezara > Nezara viridula. The sequence goes on along the minus strand of OV725079.1, from coordinate 181,280,047 downwards.
TATTGAGTTTTTATTTGATTTTCAATTTTGATTTGGAAAAAAGTGATTACAGTATTTTCAGTCGCTTGTTTAAGGTCTGTCGGTGTGCTTAAGTTATTAAAAATGCTACCCAGTAAACTAGATAAAATTTACTAAAGGAGAAGTTTGTATTAATTATATCATTTAAAGAGAAATATTGAGCCCCTGATCTCAGCTCCGTTTCGTTTAAATAAAAAATACATTAATTATTGGCAATGTTTTTTTAACACTCAAACTATACTACAGATATATCAATTTTAAAAAAAACTTCCTCGTTTTATAATATGTAAGTCCATATTAATTTACTTTTGAGAATCAATTGAAGTTGTACAAAAATATTATGTGATTTGATAAACTGCCACCTAAAACTTTTACGCTATATGTGTCCCACTAAACCCTCCTAACCGCGCTGTGTTGCGGGTACTGTATAAACCGCCCCGTGTTCTTTTCCTAAACACATTATCTGTTGTTAATGAAGAGCTGTCAGGAATATTGTAGCCTTGATTTTAAAAATTTTTAATTAGCGAATTTGTACAAATTGAGTTTTCACTCAGAAATCGTTTATAGTCCGTGGTACAGACCCATTTTTATCATATTATTGCCATTCGCCTAAAGCTTCGTCTCATCGTAATCTGCAAATATTTTATTTACGAAAATCCTCAGAATTGAGGCGTTTTTAATCTGGATATCGGTAAACATTGTCAATTTAATTTTTATTTTATTTTTTTATTAGTTGAAAATTAATACATTCTGCCACATTTAAGGGCATTGAACATTCACACAATGTATACATACAAATGATAACTAAAACAGAGATATGAGAAGGAGTTAGTCGAGGGTGCGGTCAAATAAATAAAAAATTAAAATATATTAATTATTTTAATTTTTGCCGACGTTTCGACCCACTTTGCAAGTCGTCTTCAGGGCGTAGGATGTGGCACTGCGGGAGGCGGTTGAAACACTCGCCAGTTTTTTTCAGTTGAAACACTCGATCAGTGTTTCAACCGCCTCCCGCAGTGCCACATCCTACGCCCTGAAGACGACCTGCAAAGTGGGTCGAAACGTCGGCAAAAATTAAAATAATTAATATATTTTAATTTTTTATTTATTTGACCGCACCCTCGACTAACTCCTTCTCATATTATATCAACGGTCAACCATCTCTACATCATTATAAAACAGAGATAATTGAGAAAAAGACTTGTAGAAAATAAAACAAGAAAATTAACATACATATGTACAAAAAAAAAATAATAGATAGAAACTAAATCAAATGAAAATAGATAAAACACATTCACACCTATGTACAATATTTACATTCGCCCATGGGACTCTGAGTCCTGCTTTGTCAACCAAATAAGGAAGCCAAAGCAAGACTCCAGGATATCTCAGTGCTTCTCTCCCAGCCGCATCACTGGTATTTTTTTAATATTTTTTTTTATTTATTTATATTTTTTTATTATATACATTACAACATGTCATATTGATAAGCTACATGTTTATGGTTGCATTAACCTTACACATGACATAATGGTGGTTTGAATACTACTTAGAAAATTGAAATTAATTTTTTGTTTTTTACAGTAGGAAAAATCTCATAAAAACCTACATAAGATATAAATGAAAAAACTAGTTTACAATCATTAAAAGTACAAGAAAAACTAAATATAATTTATGTGCAAAAGGAAACTATATATATATATATATATACATATATATATATATATATATATTTACACCTACAATACTTACTCACACAACACACACACACACACACACACACATGTATATATATATATATATAGATATATATACATACACACACACACACACACACACATATATATACATACACACACACCTCCTATAAATACAATTTGTTGATTGGGGTGATTGAGTTTATTGTTACTTGTTTGGCGATAGATAAGAAACCGTTAAATTTTCACAAATAAACTGATTGATTTAGACGTTTAGTAGTATGTGTTTAGTCTGTCTGTGTGTATACCGTTTCAAAGATGTTTTGTCATAGTTTCCTATTGTTCGGATCATAGGGTTTTCAGAGGTTGGTGTAAGCTCAAAAAATCTCTGTGTTTTAAAAAAAATATATTTTTTTATTGTAAGAAGCTGTAATTCTGCTAGCATAATAGATAATTTGGTATAACGTGGATAATTGTTTATGATTCTCATACACATATTTTGAATTACTTCGATTTTTTTGTAATTAGTCTCGCATGTGTAACTCCATGCTGGGGCAGAATAAGTGATTAAAGGGCGGATTACTGTTTTATATAAAATTAGTTTATTTTTTGTATTCAGTTGTGAATATCTATTAAAATATGGTGACATTTTGCTGATCATGTTTTTTGCTTTATTGCACTTGTTGTTAATATGTTGAGTAAAATTTAGGGATCTATCAAGTTCTAGGCCTAAATATTTCACGGAACTAGACCAAGAAATCTGTACTTCTTTTATGTGTATATTGTGGTTTATGCGTGGTCTTCTTTTAGTAAAAATAATTGCTTCAGTCTTATTATCATTTATTTTTATTTTCCATTTTTCAAAATACTTGCAGAGTTTTATGAATTGGGATTGTAACCTGTTAGTTATAGTATCGATTCTGAAAGAAGAGGTGTAAATAGCTGTATCATCTGCATATAAGGAGTATTCTATTGAAGGAATGGAAGGGAGGTCTGAGATGTATAGGCTGAATAGTGTAGGAGAAAAACAGGAGCCTTGAGGGATACCTGCAGATAGGAAGTGGATTGAGGAATGGTCATTCTTTATTGTAATGCAAAAGGATCTATTGTTGAGATATGGGTGAAGGAGGTGGATTATGTAAGGTGGGAATTTATTTAAAATGAGTTTATATATAATACCCTCATGCCATACTGTGTCAAAAGCTTTTTCTATGTCTAGGAGGAGCATACCGACGTGCTTCTTTTCATTGAACGCTTTGGTAATACAGTCGGTCAGTCTGGCTAGTTGGGCTTCTGTTGAGTGTTGTTTTCTGAACCCGAATTGCTCGTTAGATATCAGACTATTTTGAGATATATGACTCAGGATTCTTTTTAAAAGTAGCTTTTCAAAAAGTTTTGAAATTATATTAAGTAGACTTATTGGTCTGTAACTACGAACATCTGCTGGGTCTTTGTTTGGCTTCGGAATCGTTATGATTTTTGCTGTTTTCCAAGCCGTCGGGAAATATCTAAAGCGAAGCATACAGTTATACGTCTTTGTTCCACTGGTATTGGAAGCCAGTGGAGACTGATGGAGGGCACTTGAGCAACAGACGCTCAGGACTTGAGTGGAACATCTGGCCATGCCAGTACTCCAATATATACATATTTACAAAAGGTCGCGGGGTCACTGCCGTTTTAACCTCCGGATGGCTATCGCTAGATAGCGATAGTGCTACAGGATATGGATGATGATTGAGGTTCTGGTGAAATTTTCCAAATTTTTATAGGCCATTTTTTTTTTTATTTTATACCTTACGATTTTATACCTTAATATTACCTTACGATTCAAGTGAAAAGCAAACGAGTCATCATAAGGTTTTTAGTATCGAAGGTTTTTCCTGTAGTGCCCTCCATCAGTTTCCACTGGTTTCAAATAACAGTGACGTTGCTGAGAGAGAAGCACTGGGATCCCCTGGAGTCCTGCCTTGGCTTCCACATCGGGGTATAAGGCATGAGTCCCCTGGGTGAATGTAAATATTGTACATAGGTGTGAATGTGTTTTATTTACTTTAATTTCATTTAGCTTTTGTCTATTATTTCATTTTTTTTGTACACAGGCATATAAATTTATTTATTTTATTTTTTCATATTTCGTTTTCTTTATTAATGAAATATTAATTGTATATACATATTGTGTGAATGAATCATGTAGCCTTAGTATTAATGCCCTTTAATGTGATAGAATGTATTAATATTCAATAAAGAAAGTAAAAAAAAAAAGTATCTTAGGTTTTTAGTAATCTAAGGTTTTTAGTAATCATAAGGTTTTTAGTAGACAAAGTTTGCCGATCTCCAGATTGAAAACGCACAATTCCGAGAATTTTCGATTACGATGAGATGAAGCTAAAAATCAAGTTCAACATTTACGAAGTTTCAGGCGAACGTTAATAATTTCACAAAAAGGTGTCTATACCACGGACTATTACCAAAAAGTTATCTATTTTTAAACTGAATTTTAGTGTCATCAGGTGAAAAATAAGTAAATGGGCAATGGTTCTAATTACCGACAACTTTTAAAAGTAATTGGTTTAAGAATGATCTAACTGCTATACTAAGCAACTGTACTTGATTTTTATGAGAGTTAAACATAAAATTATCATTTGTATTATTAGTGAAGATCTGATCTGTTCTTTGTTTATGGCATATTTGAATCGGTTATTTCAGAGACAACATATGTGATATTTTCAAAATTTTTAGGACTCAACCAGGACCAATTACTACATATAACTTTTATCCTCCGACGTCAAACTTGCCCTGCTATTTAGCTTGACAACGTTAAATTCCTCAGACAGACAAAGTTAAATATCTAGTACCGGCACGAGGTCCACATATCAAAAACAAAAAAATATTCTAAACTTAAGACTACGACTATTACACTTACTCATTGCAAGACATTCGGAATTAAAACTCAGACAGAAATTGAATACGTATACATACCTACTTAAGCCCATTTGGACCTTCACAGATATACTACGGAACACCCAAAAAGACTCACATACGTAAAATACAGACTTTTTAATTAAAAACTTTCAGGACTATCACCAAGGCTCTCTGGTACGTCAGTGACATTACTTTACATAAAGACTTACAGATGCCAACAGTTAACGACCACATATGAACATACTACAACATATTTCACAATAACTTACACGGACACCAACTCATCGATTCAAGGCATGGTCACAACTAACATGCCCCGTAGCACCCGCAGGAGGCTCAAAAGAAGCTGAATGAGGGATCTCCTCCACTAACTACAAATATTTAAATCACGCCAGGAAGCCGCTGGGCACTCCTCTCCCTCACGCCTTTTCCAAGACCTATTCTTACTTCTACACCTCGACATCACACTCGCTGGTTGTCGGAACATCTGACAGGTGCAATCAAATAAAAAAAATTACAAAATAATAAATAAAAAAAAAACATAAAAATCATTTAAACATTTCTTTATTAATATTATTACATTCTGTAAAAAAGGAATCATCACAAATATGAAAACAGATAAAAAAATTGTTTTTTAGAACAATAAAGTTTTCGACCAAAAAAAAAATTAATTAGTAAACAGAGTATTTTTTTCATTAATCATTTACCATATTGTACATTTTAAACATGTTGGATAAATTTTCCGAGTTTTCCTTCGGCAAATATTCTTCATTAAATATTACTGGTAATTATAATAAATAGAAGAAAGATTTTTTAAGATTATGTATATATATATATATGTATATATATATATTATTATGGTAGATCTGGTGTTCATTACTCTGATAGAAAGTAAGGTTTCTTGATTAAAGGTTTTGCAAAGATATTATTTGATCAAGATCATCTTTCAGTTGTTTCTACTTTATCAATTATTTTAATTGCATGTACCCACTTTATAGAGGCTGGGTGTGCCCAAAGAGAATTTCCTGGTTGATCCACGATTGATAAAGCTGAATAAATAATTACTTGTCCAGGCCGAACTCGAAATCCGTATATGTATATGTGGTCCTATACTGCGGATTTCTAGTTCGGCCTGGACAAGTAATTATTTATTCAGCTTTATCTATCGTGGGTCAACCAGGAAATTCTCCTTGGGCACACCCAACCTCTATAAAGTGGGTACATGCAATTAAAATAATTTATTAAGTGGAAACAACTGAAAGATGATCTAGATCAAATAATATCTTGGCCTAACTGTTAATCTAGAAACCGTACTTTCTTTCTATGTACTAAACACCAGATTTACCATAATATCTATTATCTATCATTATAATAAGTATATGTATATATATTGTATATATATATATATATATATGTGTGTGTGTGTGTGTATATATATATATATATATATATATATATATATATATATATATATATATATATATATAAGATAACAAGATAACATGTTTTTATATATTTGGGTTATCTTATGTTTAAAAAACAGATATAAATATATATAATTTTCTCTTCTATTTATTATAATTTCCAGCCATATTTAATGAAGAATATTTGCCTGAGGAAAACTCGGAAAATGTATTCAAACAAAATACTCAGATTACTAATTAATTTTTTTTTTTTTATAAAAAACTTTATTGTTCTAAAAAATGATTTTTTTAATCTGTTTTCATGTTTGTAATGTTTTGTTTTTTTACAGAATGTAATATTATTAATAAAGGAATGTTTAAATGAAATTTTTATATTTTTTTATTTATTACTTTGTCACTTTTTTTTTTTACTCATGCCTTTCACCCTCAACTATTCCGCTACTTTATAAGATATTATTACAATTTAAACTTTATTTTAAACATTAATTTAATGTAATTCCATCCTTTTTCCTGTGTACACCTGTAGAGCTGCAAGGAAAGGCGGGTATGTGTGCATACTCGACATATTTGAATAGCCCTCTCGTTGTATTATGCTTATTTACAATCGATGACTTGTACTAATATCGCCATTACACTTTTGAAAGGAGGTAAAGAATATTATTACAGAAAGGAATAAGCTGTTGAGCAAATATAATGAAGGGATAGGCATATTGAATCCTATCGACACTGCTTCATGGCGGCCAATTTAATACACTTATTCCTTTCCTCCTTAATGCTTTATGCAGCCATCCCTTTTCCACCTCAACGATATACAATATATTGAACTAATGCGTAAATTATATATTGTAGTACATTTTTAAATCTTAATATATTATTTATTACGTGTAATAATTAATTAAAGTATGTTAAATAAATAAAGAGAGCTGTGTTGAGATAAATGAAAAGAAATAGCCCAAGGCAGGCAGCGACGGAGCAGGCATGTAAAGGCATCTAACGATCTACATGGTATGTAATGGCAACAGAAAAAAAAATAAATAAATAAAAATACCACTAAAAATGAATAACCAAATTTTTATAAAAAATCTTAATTTGGTCATTCATTATATATAATATAATACAATATTATATATACATATATATATATATATATATATATATATATATATATATATGTATAAAATATATAATACAATAATTTTCTATTGTCAAAGAGTTCTGAAATTGTGGAAGAGTGCGTTGGTTGCGGTTGTGAAATATTTCCTTGTTAAGATTGTGACACTAGTAATTTTTTTTTTTGTTTTTGTTGTTGAGCAAAAAAAATATACTTCATATTATTAATCTCGCCTTGTTCATGTTTTTTTATGTTTCGTGTGTTCATGTTTCTACCGTTTAGTCTAAAGCCGCACCTTAGTTGTTTTTTTTTTTTTTTATTTGTTTCCGACCCAAAACATAGCTTTTATATCATAAATTTATAGATTTATTATAAAGGTAAATTTAGACTTGCGTGGATGACTAATGTTTTTATTTTTGCATTTAGGTCTCTCTTATTTTTTTCTGCTTATTTCATTCTGAATATAAAGGATATATACTGTAGATTCCATCATCAAAGATTTATATTAAAATTCTCACAAGCATTTCGGATATTTCGAGATACATCACAGATACAGTAATTACAAAAAAAATAAATAAATACAGGGCTTTTGTGTCAATCCTTTACAGAAAATTTGAACATCATCAAACAGAAGAAAAAATTATAAAAAGGTAAAGAAACAGAGAAAAGTTCATTTATAATGAAAGAGGGAATAAGAAATAATTCCGAAATGAAGGGAGCAATTAATTGTCCTTTGTTTAATTCAAGAAGTGCTTTCTTCCGGTTGCCACCTTTCCCCCTCCTTCCGCTTTAATAGCCAATGAGATAGAGCTTTATAGAAGTGTATCTTTAATCCCAAATGTTTTGTTTATCTTTCAAAATTCCAAAGTTTTTTTTTAGTAAATAGAAGAATAATCGAACGACGGACATTTACGCTTTTCGGCATACTTTTGTAAATAAAAAAAAAAAAAATAATAAAATGTTAGACAGAAAATATACCGACCAGGGTGAGAAATGAAATTTTAAGATTTATTTTTAATCAGTTTTGGTATGACTCGAATCCTTATTTTCAATTTTTCCTGTTATTTCGGAACTAGAACGGTTTCTCTTGCAACTTTTTAAGTAAATATTTTACAGAACTTTTATTTAGAAATATTGCTGATTTTGCCAAAAAAGTTTTTTAAGCATGGCTAAAACTGATTAGCTATTTAACGTTCTTTTGATACATCCTCTATCTATATTTATTGTTCGGGAGAATCGCAAAAAGGATCTACTAGAAACAGTACATCAGTAACAGTACTGCTGGTGTGAGATGTACTGCATTATATACATTTTTTTCCATCCTGATAATGTCTGATTTGGAAAAAAGTTGTTACGTTATTTTTTTTTTACTAGTGTTTTGGAGAAATTTTAATGTTTGAAGTTTGTTCTGAGATTATGAGGATTAATATAGAAGTCGAACGACAATATATAGTGTGTACCAAAATTAACACAAGATTTAAATTAAATAAAAAAAAAACAGTTCTTTCTTCTTTTGTTCCCTTTTTATTTGTAAATTTAACAGCTGATAGTTTAGGATTCATAAAAATGGAGCGTTATACGAGCGAACAATGTGTTTTCATTGTTTAAAAAATATTTTTTAAATAATAAAAGTATTCCGACAATAGTTCGAAAATTTCGTACAAAATAAGGTCGGAATAGTGATTTATCTTCAAATGTGGAGATAGTGGTTGAGAAAGTCAATTAGAATGAATCAATTGGTGATGTTAAACATTCGGTGATGTTGTATAATATTTTAAAATAATGAAAGTATTGCGGCGACTTGTCTTGCTTCGATATTGACTCTTTAGCGGCTTGTTTTTGGACCAGCAGAGTTTTTTAACATCACAAATTTATCCAGTCTGCTTGACTTTCTTAACCACTCTCTTCACAGTTGATATTAGTTAAATCACTATTCCGACCATATTTTGGACGAAATTTTCGAACTATTGTCGGAAGACTTTTATTATTTAAAAAATATTTTACAACAGTGAAAACACATAGTTAGCTTGTATAACGTTTCATTTTTATGAACCCTAAACTATCAGCTGTTAAATTTACAAAGAAAGATGAAACAAAAGAAGAAAGAACTATGTTTTATATTTAATTTAAATCTTGCTTTAATTTTGGGGCACACTATATATTGTCGTTCGAATTCTATATTAATTCTCATAATCCCAGAATACACTTTGAAGATTCATAACATTATACCTTCTGCAAAAAAAAAGACAGTAAAAAATTAACGTAACAACATTTTTCCAAATCAGGCAATATTAGGACAAATATATATATATTTTGTATATATATATATATATATTTTATTTATATATATATATTTTATATATATTATTTGTGTATATATATATATATATATATATATATATATATATATATATATATATATATATATATATATATATATATATATATATATAGACAAATATATATATATTTTGTATATATATATATATATATATATATATATATATATATATATATATATATATATTTGTATGGAGATATTGTGAATCTCCCACCAGTAGTACAAAAACAAATTAATACTGATGTGCTGTTTCTAGTAGATCCTTTTTCCTATTCTCCCGAACAAAAGATTTTAATGGAGGATGTATCAAATGAAAGGGAATTTTTTTAAGAATCCGTGAATCTCACTTCAAAACATTACACTGAGGAAGAAGTGTTAATGGGTAATATCCTACTCATCCTTATAATGCCATTATTACCAACAACACCAAATCAGGCGATTGTAACTTTCATGACAGGTGAGGATGAAGGTCTAAAGAGATAAAAAACTTATTGAAAATCTTATAAATGTAATTGAAAAATTGGGAGGTTTAAGAATTCAAATGGTTTCAAAATTTGACAATTTAAAATAGGATAAACTGTTTTAAATGAGACACAGGCGGATCTACGGGAGAGATGGGGGCTTTCGGGCTGAAGCCCCCTCCCCCCAAAATGGTAAAATATAACCATGTTTATCGAAAAAAATATTAAAAAATGATCTCTCAAATTATTATTGTTCGTGTAATTACATTTAAAAGGGCTTTAGGAACCATTTAAACACAATCTCATATAGGTAGTTAGCTTCTTTCTTTTTTTTTTCCAAAGTAATTATCGTTATTTTTATGAAAAAAAAACTTTCGGGCTGGATCCAAATTCGGCTAGTGGTGTGGAATATAGTCCGATAAGTGTGAATACTTATTTATGCTAAGAAAAGGGTGGTAAGTGAAAGTTGTATGACCGTACCAGATTTTTTTTCCTTCAGTATTTTGAACTGTAAATTATAAAAAAAAAAAGTTGTAGCTACTATATCGATTCTTTGGTCCTACAGTTTAAAGGGCCAATCATGGAGGTCTTGATCCAGTGCTTTCCCAATCGCTACTTTTATCTTGAGTTGCGGTGGATTAGAGGAAGGGTGCGCTGCTGTTAATCCAGAGGTTGGCTTTGTGAACCAGTGCTCATTAAACATACAGCCTTCTGCAATGCGGCCTAGCTACACCCAGCTCTCTTCTCAACTTCATTTTTTATATTTAGTTTAGAATTAAATTATTTTGATATAATTTTAGTCTTATAATAAATAATACCAATATTACAATTATAATTAATGAATTATAATTATGTACGAATAAAATGGCGGAAGTTCATGTTATCTGTAAAAGTTCAACATAATTATGGTGAAACGAATAAATATAATATTAAATATAAATTTTTGGACAATTGTGCATACGGATATATTTGAAAATATAATATAATATATATATATATATATATATATATATATATATATATATATATATATATATATATATATATATATATATAAACAAAACAATGGAATATACTACAATTTGTATACATAATGATGCAGAGATGGTTGACCGTTGATATAATATGAGGAGTTAGTCGAGGGTGCGGTCAAATAAATAAAAAAATTAAAATATATTAATTATTTTAATTTTTGCCGACGTTTCGATCCACTTTGCAGGCCGTCTTCAGGCTGTAAAACTGGCCGGAGTTTCAACTGCCTCCCGCAGTGCCACATCCTACGCCCTGAAGAGGACCTGCAAAGTGGGTCGAAACGTCCTCAAAAATTAAAATAATTAATATATTTTAATTTTTTTATTTATTTGACCGCACCCTCGACTAACTCCTTCTCATACAATTTGTATACATTAAACATGACAGAAATTGAGACTTTTTTTTTTTATTTATTTAGAAATATAATAATCTCTCACGTGGACAATAATTATAGTGATATATGAACACATTCCATATATAAAGAAAATATAAAATTAACAAAAGTAAAATAATAATCAAAAACCATGTAATAATATAAAAATAAAATGATCTTAAGATAAGTGAATTAAAAAACATATAAACACAGTCATACTTATATACAAGAGAGAGAATCACTTTATTATCATAAAAGGGTGCTGCTCAATTACATTGGGTTGCTTTAAACACAGCATACTTATTAATCGTTACAGACAAATTTCCAAAACTAATATACAATTATATAGTATTAACAATATGTATGAGCATAGTATACAATTTTTTTTTTTTATTTATCTATATATATATTTTTTTTATTATAATTTTTTTTCTTATATTTTTATTTTATTTTTTTAATATTTCTTTAATTCATTTATTAGCATTATACATCCCTTTCTGTTCCTTTTCTCCCCTTATACATTTTTCTCATTCCCTAGATTCTCTCCTCTCTCTTCCTAACCTAATTCATAACATGCATACAAATACATAAAGTGCAGTGGACCTGGTCAATAAATAATGTAAAAATGCTGTAAAACACGCATGCCTCCCCCCATGAACAAACTCTCTATCCATGCACATGGTGATGGATAATTCCCACGGAGTCGAGGATTATGTTCTCTGCCAACCTTGCCACGTCCTTTATGTCGTCCTTTATATCGTTCCGCGAGCTCCGAACCAAAGGCCTCTCACGTGGAACTCTCTCGGCCCGAAACTCTCGCGGAACTTTTCACTAAGGAAAGGGATGCATTTCTCATATTCTGTTTTTTCTCCCTTTCCACTTTTCCTGCCTGATCGAGGTCGTTGGTCTCATATCTCACGGTCGGATCCAAAATCATCGCCGACTTTCCCGTCTTAGGGAATGCTACAATGTCGGCATATCGGGTGGATCCATCCGTATCTATACGATATACTTCCTCGAAACAGGCGTAATCTCTCTCTATAAGGAGCCTCATCAGTTCATGTTTGACTCTGTGGTGACGGCGCAAATACAATCAGGCAGGGAACCCCAAGCCAGGTTTCTCCCGCCAACTATAGAAGGAAAAGCAGAACTCCAAGAGATCCCTGCGCTACTCTCTCAACCGCGTCACTGGTGCTAAAGCCAGTGGAGTTTGAGCGAGAGCTCTTTTTCTTTTCTTTATAACTTTTTTTCCTGATTTTTCTCGGGAATTCAGTACATATACGAAAATTGAAATGACATTCATAAGAACATTATAGAAAAGTTCCATCCAGTCGTGGTGGTTTCTGATTTCTTAATTTTATTATTAGAAGTCCATGGAACAACAGATTACAGTAAAAGTAAATAAAACTGGCAAAATACAGATTCAATATATTATGAGATATAAACATTAGTGTGTTAACTCATCTATGTATGTTGTGATAACGGAATCTTGAGCTGTTTCTGGTAGTTTATTTAAACTCAGGGAACTGAACCTTAGTTAGAACTATAAATGGTATAACTGGCCCGAAATTAATTTTGATAAAAACAAAAAGGTGCTGTTGAAATGCGAAAAAATGCAGAAGAGAATTTAAAAAATGTAAATATGAATAATTAAATACATATAAAATATTTTTTTAATTATTTCCTAATGATATTTACAACTGTATTATATAAATACATCTAGTAAATTTGAACATATGGATATAATGACATGAAAACACTTTCTGAATAACTGCCCCATGGTAGCACTCTAATGATATGTCTACATTAAGAGATCACGGGGCCATCTTCTTTTCAGACGCCTCGCAGGGTTATCAGGAATTGAAGAGGAAGCAAGGTTAGAAACGAGAGGGGGTTGGGATGATTCTGAAGTTTATTATGGAAGGATAGGTATCTGGATTGGACCAGATCTGAAACATAAGGAACATTAAAGTCATTATGGATGGTTTCATTTGTAACAAAGTAAGGAGCATTGAGGATTTTAAGGATTGATACAAAAGGAATTCGATGGTTTAGTGGAGCCCCATAGCTCAACTCCATAAGTCCAAATAGTCATGTATATGAGTCTCTTGTAATTAATTACAAATTAAGGAAGTTTAGAAGTGCTGAAGTAATCGAAAACGAAGAGCGGTTTCTTGTCGTTTCAGTCTATTGGTTTCGCAAATAAGTCCTTTCGGTTTTTCAGGGTGAAATAAAACTAAATGTAGGGTATACTTAAAAATATAAAATATATATAAACAAAACCATTGAATATATTAAAATTTGTATACATTAAACGTGGCAGGAAGGGAGGCTGTTTCCATAATATAGGTACATCTCTAGAGAACTTTTTCAGCAAAAATGAATAATGCTAAAAACTAAAAAATACTATTGATTTATTGGTTTGTGCAACTTCCAAATAAAAATAAAACGTTTTCACAGTTTGACTAGTTATATAAACATTCTCTATAAAAACATTTGCTATAAAAACATTCTCTATAGAATATATTTATATTTTACTTATTAAATATGTCTTTTCCAACTTTATAGTAGAAAATTTATAAGAAAATCACGTGAAAATGGGCGTCTCTATATGAGAGGTGAATGAATCATAAAATCCTAAGACATGCCTCTATAATATTATTCCTGAATATAAATGAAAATTTATATTATAGGAATATTTAGGTCGTGATAAAATAGTTACGTATCTACTTATAGGAGCCTAGCCAGCTGGTCGACTTTTCATAATCGATTTTAATTTACATATTTTATTCATTCATGAAGCTTATTTTGTTTTATTTTTTACTTTAATTTATTGGGAGGAGGGATGAAACAATATTTTCGCACTCTCAGCATTTTATTTGGGCAGGCAAATGCCCCCATCGTCTTCCTCCTCGCTCCCCGAAGTCTGCGCCAATGGCGTCACCTATTCTTGTATGATACTCCTAAGCGGAATTGTAAAAAAAAAAAAAAAAACTAGAAAGAGAATATGATGGTTCCTATTGATCAAATTTTTACTATAAAAAAATCTTCAAGGAATACCTGGAAAAATCTAAAGATGTGTCTGTTTATGGACCTAGAAAATACAAGGAAAACAGCATAGGACGCTTTTAAGAAACCAAATATATTAGAGACCATAATTCTCTTTCTTTTTTTTTTTTTTTTGTAAACATGTGTATTGAGAGAGTCCACTCACAAGACTTTCCTACCTATTTCAGAAAAGTTTTTACATCTTAACTTATCAACTTATTAACAAGAAACAAAGAAAAGATTTGAGTACGATTTATTTGATAAACTAAAGCAATGTAAACCGGCTTAAGGTAGATCAGTGTAGACATTTAAATAATCTCTAATATTGCTAATCAAAAACTTTTTCCCATGGCCTAATTATATCAAACAATAATTGCTGTTTAAAGTATAGGAAATAGTGAAGCTTTTGTGATGCGGGCAACAGATTTTCTTACTTTCTCTTATTCACCCCTTCCTGAAACCAAGATATGAACCCGCAATCGTAATTGGAAATTGAATAGCTGTGATGAGCGATTTTTATACAGACAGACCAATGGCTAAAAATGTGTTTTTCGAACTCAGGTGGCTCTAAAACGTACAGATCCATCAAAAACCGCATATAGGAATATTGACCCGATCGCAATACTTTCCTTAACTAGATTTGTCTGTTTATTGACCCAGAAAATGCAAGGAAAACATCGTAGGACGCTTTTAAGAAACCTTATATATCAGAGACCATAATTCTCTTTCTTATTTTTTTTTTTTTTTTGTTTTTTTTTGTAAAAATGTGTATTGAGAGAGTCCACTCACAAGACTTTCCTACCTATTTTAGAAAAGTTTTTACATCTTAACATATGTCCATCAAGAAACAAAAAAAAGAAAAGATTTGAGTACGATTCATTTGATAAACTAAAGCAATGTAAACCTGCTTAAGGTAGATCTGTGTAAACATTTCAATAATCTCTAATATTACTGATCGAAAACTTTTTTCCATGGCCTAATTTTGTCAAACAATAATTGCTGTTTAAAGTAGAGGAAATAGTGAAGCTTTTGTGATGCGAGCAACAGATTTTCTTACTTTCTCTCACTCATCCCTTCTTGACACCAAGATATGAACCCGTAATCGTAGTTGGAAATTGAATATCGTAACTTCATTAATAGTTGTCCGAAATGAACGATTTTTATACAGACAGACCAATGGCTAAAAATGTGTTTTTCGAACTCAGGTGGCTCTAAAACGTACAGATCCATCAAAAACCGCATATAGGAATATTGACCCGATCGCAATACTTTCCTTAACTAGATTTGTCTGTTTATTGACCCAGAAAATGCAAGGAAAACATCGTAGGACGCTTTTAAGAAACCAAATATATCAGAGACCATAATTCTCTTTCTTATTTTTTTTTTTTTTATTTTTATTTTTTTTTTTGTAAAAATGTGTATTGAGAGAGTCCACTCACAAGACTTTCCTACCTATTTTAGAAAAGTTTTTACATCTTAACATATGTCCATCAAGAAACAAAAAAAAGAAAAGATTTGAGTACGATTCATTTGATAAACTAAAGCAATGTAAACCTGCTTAAGGTAGATCTGTGTAAACATTTCAATAATCTCTAATATTACTGATCGAAAACTTTTTTCCATGGCCTAATTTTGTCAAACAATAATTGCTGTTTAAAGTAGAGGAAATAGTGAAGCTTTTGTGATGCGAGCAACAGATTTTCTTACTTTCTCTCACTCACCCCTTCCTGACACCAAGATATGAACCCGTAATCGTAATTGGAAATTGAATATCGTAACTTCATTAATAGTTGTCCGAAATGAGCGATTTTTATACAGACAGACCAATGGCTAAAAATGCGTTTTTCGAACTCAGATGGCTCTAAAACGTACAGATCCATCGAAAACCGCATATAAGAATATTGACCCGATCGCAATACTTTCCTTAACTAGTATAGGTAGGAAAGTAAAATAAAAAAAAATACTGAACCCAAAGACCCTTACGGGGCTGTAGTGGTACCAGACTTTTGTTAAATAATTTAAAATAAATACGTCGTGATTTTTTTTTCTTAATTTTATTATTATGTCCATGGAACAACAGATTACAGTAAAAGTAAATAAAACTGGCAAAATACAGATTCGATATTGAACATAAGATATAAAAACTAGCGTGGAAAGTCAAAGAACTGTAGAAAAAACTGATAGTAATCTTTCTCAACCTCTGTTTAGATTTTACCTAATACTATTGAATGTTGTGATAACGGAGTTGAGCTGTTATTGGTAGTTTAAACTCAGGTAACTGAATCTTGGTTAGAACTGTGAATGGTATAGCTGGCCCTAAATTAATTTTGATAAAAAACAAAAAATGCTGTCGAAATGCGACAAAATGCAGAAGAGAATTAAAAAATGTAAATATGAATAATTGAATAAATAAATATAAAATAGTTCAAAGTACAGTAGTTATCATAATTGTGGGTAAATGATTGACTGTCGTGAATAATGAAGAGAAGAATAATTAGGGTGATCAGTCAAATAAGAAGGCAAAAATAAATATTATAATTTATTTTTGCCTTCTTATTTGACTGACCATCCCAACTATTCTTCTCTTCACTACAATAGTTATCTATTGAAACAACATTAAAATTTAAGTATATTTTGTCAAAATAGTGGCAAGCGATTTATCTCTGTTATAGAACTTTTTCACGCTTCTTCAGCTTCTCCAAATGAGGTCGGGTGAAATTTGTTTTCTAAATTTAGATGATGTTTGAGAAGTACTTTTATTTGTATGAGAATCATAAGATTGCATCAATGCATGCATATAATTATTTTTTATTTATTATTATTTTTATTTTTTTATAATATTGCTTTGAGGGGGGGGGGGTTTATAAGTTGTAAAGAAGCTTAGCCCTCTTACTCATTACCGTTGGAACTCTTCAATCCCCTGGGAAATCAGAAGGAGTGGCACCTAAAGGTTCCTTTATTGTACTGCGGTTTGGGAGTAGGAGGGGATTGGTTATTACTTCGGCCTCTAAACAATCTGGATTACTCAGAGAAGCAGTGAATTAAATATATAAAATAAACTGTATTAATGTAATTTATTAAGAGTTTGTACAGCAACGAGTAGTAATAAATAGATAAATTGTGGTGGTTTATGATTGTTTCCTTGGTATGAACTAATGAACAGTAGGGACCGTAACTAAGACACCAAACTTCTAATTCCAAGATTTGTCATTTCTTTTTTTTTTTTTTAGATTGGCAATAAGAATAATTATAATTATTGGTTTTGCAAATAAGTCCTTCCGGTTTTTCAGGGTAAAATAAAACTCAATGTATTATAGACATATTTTTTTTCTTTTTTTTTTTGTTTATCGATATTTACAACTGTATTATAAAAAAATATAACTGGTAAATGAGCACACAGTAATAATACAATCACATGAAAACGCTTGTAGAGAAACTACCCATTGGTAACACTCTAATAATATATTTACATAAGTAGATCACGAGGCCATCTTCTTTTCAGACGCCTCGGAGGGTCATCAGGGATCGAGGAGGAAGCAAGGTTTGACACTAGAGGGTTCGAATGGTTCTGCAGTTTGTTATGGAAGGATAGGTATCTCGGAAGGATTGGGCTAAATCGGAAATATATGGAACATTAAGGTCTTTATGGATGATTTTATTTGTGACAAAATAAGAAGCGTTGAGGATTTTATGAAGGATTTTGGATTGTAAGGATTGGATAATTTTTTTTTAATCTACAAAATATTGACCATTATTTAATATGACTTTTTCCCATCTTTCCACTAACTGCATAATGCCATCTTCATAGAATGTCTGGACTTTATTGTTAAAGAACTGGTCCAAGTGGTTTTTGATGTCGTCTTTCTTTTGGAATTTCTTGCCATTCGTGGAGTTCTGAAGAGAACCGGAATAAGTGGTATTAACTTAAAGTAGGTCTGGTGAATAGGAAGGGTAAGGCAAAAGGTCCCATCCAAGGCTCAATAATTTATTTCGAATGACCAATGAGGTGTGGAGCCTAGCTTTGTCTTGGTGGAATACAACACTCTTTTGGTCATTCATAACTCTTCAGTTCTCCAAATTCGATGTTACTATATCCGTTGGCAACATATTGAACTATTGCTCTTCAAATTCGTATGAATGTTTTTTTTTCTATTTATTGCCTACAAAAGGAATAAATAAACAAAAACTTCTTATAGGTTTTTATTTTTTATCTCCATTTGTAGTTTGTTTACAAAGGTTCTGTTGATGTAATTTTGTATAGTTTATGTGACCCTAAATTTCTTGTAGAAAGCTAAAGTCGTATTGAAGTTATAACATTTTTATGATTTTCGAAAAAAAATCATGCGAGGGACCCAAACCTTAAGCCTGGAAACATAGCCGAGCTTGTGCAAATAGTTTTCTATGCTTGTGTGCGACACATTTAGGGCCATAGCAATCTCTTGCACTGATTGGATTGGATTTTGATCAGCAATGGCCTTAACATTGCTCGTTTCAATTTTATGTGGGCGACCGTTGAGCATGATTGATGTCAAAATACCCTAAATGAAATTTGGGAAACCAATTTTGACAGGTGTGTTCGGTTAAGACATCATTCTGCAACACGCTTTAAAATAATACAACAAAATATGTCATAGCGAATGATATTTTCTTCCACATTCACAGTGCAATAGCAAACACAATGCTATGCTAGTTTCAATAAGAGTTAACATATATAGGTATTGGCATATTAGAAACAGGATAAACAATGCATGTTCGAGATTATTCATCAGATAAAAATTGCATCATAATCACATGAAAATAAACAGAAAAACCGAAAGGACTTATTTGCCAACCCAATACTTCAGGAGGATATAGTGATATCTGTTTGTGGAAACAACTATATTTCATATATTTATTAGTTAAAATAAAATTATTTGATAAATATTGGTAGGTTTTTGATAATTTTAGTAATGGCAGATCTGCGCGCGTGATATAGGTATGACTTACCTGTTTAATTAATGCCACTGCTCAGGATTGGGTCGGATGACTCGAAATGGGGAGAAGGATAGGGGACTGTGGAGAGGTAAGGGATGGAAAGCCATTGAGATGGGATAACCCACACCAGTAGGGAACCCGCCAGGAAATGGGATAATAAATCCCTTTTGATATCTGATCCAGTTAACTCTAAATTTATACTGGCGCTCTAACGAGCTTTTCATTTAACGCTTTAAAATGCCGGGTCGTGTACATGATGTCCTGCTTCTGTTATGCCTTATCTCTAACAACATTTATATCATCACTCACGTTTTAATATAGTCTGGTTTACTAGATGATATTATTCCTTTTTCATATTAAAACTCAGGCAGATAGATGTACCTATACCTATTTATATACAACTTACGATCGTCCGAACAGGAAATAATAAAAAAAAAGAAAGAAAGGATGCGAAATGACACACTCGGTTGCTTGATAAAGACTGCCTTTATTTTCCCAGTAATGCTATATATATATAGTATTATGTCTTGTTTACAACTAATGGATAGGATTAACTATTATACAGTCTTACCTCTAACCATAACTTATATATATCTATATATATATATATATATATATATATATAATTGTGAATAAAATTAATTACCTTACTTAGATCAATACCGCTACAGTTTTTATTTTTTTATTTATTGAGTATTACAACAATTTGTCATATGGAGACTAGTTATAGTAAGCTAGGATAACATTCACACTATATGCACAAAAAATATAAAATAAAAAGAAGCAAAATAACAATAAATAATGATAAAAAAGTATATACAATAAATAAAATAAAAAAATCAGGTGGTTCCACTCACACGACTTTCCTACCTATTTCAAAAAGTTTTTTTTTTTATTTCTATCTGTTTATTGAGTAATAATACATTTTGCCACACTTAAGGGCACTGAGTATTAAGGCTGAGACAGGCACATTCATACCATATATACAATACATAAAAATAAAAAAATAATAATAATAAATAAGTAAATAAATAAAAAAATAAAAAATATAAACATCTATATAACAAAGGCAAAAACTATAATAAACTAGGAAATGTAACTAAGAGTTAAAATTAAATGAAATACAGAAATTCGTAGCAAAATTAAATAAATTATAAGTAATAGAAATAAATAGAAAAACATTCATACTTAAATACAATATTTACAATTAGGTAAGAGATCTCCGATTCCAGCGCTTGTCTCTCAACCGCGTCGCCGGCAAAAAGTTTTTATATCTTTACATATGTTCATAAAAAAACAAAAAAGAATTGAACTTGATAGATTTTCCTGAAAACTGATCAAAAATAAGATTTGAGTACGATTTATTTAATAAACTAAAGTAATGTGAACCGGCTTAAGATAGATCAGTGTAAAAATTCCAATACTTCCTAATATTGCTGATAAAAAACTTTTTGGCATAGCTTAGTATTGACAAACAATAATTTATGTTGAAAATATAGGAAATAGTGAAGGTTTTGTGATGAGGGCAACAGATTTTCTTACTATCACTTAGTCATCTTTATTCTCTCATTCACCCCTTTCTGACACCAGGATATGAAACCGTAATCTTACATTGGAAATTGAATAGCTGTAACTTCGTTAATAGTTGTCCAAAATGAACGATTTTTTTATGGCTTCGTAGGGAATTTCATTAGCTTTCAAACGACAAGCTAAACGGAGTGTAAGTAATAAGTTAAAAAAATGGTAAAAAATAGAATAAGCTGTATCATCGCTAATACTGGTTCGATCCCGATGATTTTTTTTTGTTGTGTTGGTAATTTAATTACCTTTCAAAAGTTTAATTATAAATTTTACCGTATAATATATACTTAGGGAGTTAGACCCTATAAAATTTTTCTTTTCTTTATAACTTTTTTTCCTGAATTTTTTGGGAAATTTAGTCTATGTGCGAAAATTGAAACAACAATGATTAGAACATTATAGGAAAGTTTCATCAAAATCGTTAGAGCCGTTTTTGCGCTGCAGTCTATAGAAAAACACGTTTTTCATTTATTGCGCGCAAGCTATTGAGCATGGAGCGCCGAATTTCTGTCGCAGCTATCAGTAGTCAAAACCCTACAATATAAAAAAAGAAGCAACATAATCGGTTCAGTAGTTCTCGAGAAAATCTTGGCACAGACAGACAGACAGAGCAATGGCTAAAAAGGTGTTTTTCGGACTCAGGAGGCTCTGAAACGTATGGATCCGTCGAAAACCGCATGTCGGAAATTTGACCCGATTGCAATACTTTCCTTACCTAGTATAGGTAGGAAAGTAATAACCTAAAAATAAGAAAATTAAAACTAAGAAAAAAACACATGCATACCAATATACAATGAGGCGAGGGAATTCCAGGAGAACCGCATTACTGGTACTAAAGCCAGCGGAGATTGATGGGTAGCACTTTAACCACATACACTCATGTCTTGAGAGGAAAATCTGGCCATTGCCAAAACTCCAATATATACAATCTACAAAAGGTCGCGAGGCCACTGCCGTTTCAATCTTCTTGGAGGATTACAGGGGATGGGTGGTGCTCGATAGGGATTGTCCCAGAGGATTTGGGTGGTATTTAAGGTTCTGGTGAAATTTGGACAATTTTTCTGGGTTAAGGTCTAGGACAAATGGGATGTTGAGGTCATGATGTAGGGTTTTGTTGGTTACATAGAAAGGAGCGTCGACTATTGTTCGAAGGATTGGATGCACTTGATGTTAGAAAATTTTGCTGTACCCCATTGTTCTAGTCCGTAAGTCCAAATAGGTTTCAGTATTGTCTTGTAGATCAGTAGCTTGTTTTCAATGGAAAGTTTAGATTTTCTGTTTAGCAGCCGGTATAGTTGGTCGTATCGTCGGTTTAGTTCCTGTCTTTTAAGTCTAGTATGAGGGTTCCAGGTTAGTCGTCGAAATAAGAGAAAGCCAAGGTACCGGACTGTACCTGAGAAAGGAACCTGGGTGGAAAAGTTCGTATTAAAAAATTGATTTTTTTTTTACAGACCATATAAAAAGATAGTTTCAACATAATTTACAAGTATAATTTCAAATTTCATTTCTCTCTGCTATTTTCCATTGGAGCATACTACTTATTTTAGTTGCATACAGAATGTCACCTTTAACACAAATAGAATAAACATGGAAAATTTCACATACGAATTTTTACACTAACTATGAGATTGATTCACACGCGCCATCAAGTAAATACACAGGAGGTTTAAGGATTAAGTTTTAAAAATGAAAATATGGATTAAGGATGTTTTTTTTTTTTTAGTTTATTTTTTTTTTATTCACACCTGTCAAAATGGTAATGACAACCAGTGAATTTAAGGTTGATTGGAGAAAAATAATGTCATGAAATTCATTACGAGGATCAGTGCCCAGCGCACCTCACACGGCGTGATATCTACATTAGGCGAGGAGGTCCCTCATCCAGCTCCTCTTCAGTCTCCTACAGACGTTACCTGGCATATTCGTAGTGGCCATGTCATTTATAAGTGTATTAGGATGTCCTTGTAAGTTGTCATGGAATTGTTTGTAATGAGTTCGTATGTGTTCGTTAACAGTCGGCATATGGAGGTCAGTATGTAAGGTTATGTTGCTAACGTAGCAAGGTGCTTTTGTAATTGTTCTGAATGTTTTTGCTTGAAAGGTTTGAAGTTTGTTTAAGTGAGTCTTTTTAGCAGTTCCAAATATCTGTGATGCGTAAGTCCAAATAGGTTTTAGTAAGTAATTGTATGTGTTCAGTTTCTGTCTAAGTTTTAATTTTGAATTTTTCGAAAGAAGTGAGTTCAGAATTCTTAATCTTTGGTTTAGCGTTTTTCGTTTCTTGATTATATGTGGGCCCCACGTCATTTTTCTGTCAAATGTCAGACCAAGGTAGTAAACAGTGTCTGTCTGTGGAATCTGTGTATTGTCAAGGAAAACTGGAGGGCATGTTTCATGTCGAAGCGTAAATGTGATGTGCTGTGATTTTTCTTGATTTAGTCGGATTTTCCAAATTTTGAACCAGTCATGTAATCTTGTTAAATACTGTTGTAAGGTCTGTGAGGCGTATGTTGGATTTTTGTGTCTCGCTAAAATTGCTGTGTCGTCTGCATATGTCGCTGTTAAAATGTTGGGACTGCAAGGTATGTCATGGGTGTATGTGATATAGAGTAGTGGAGCGAGTACTGAACCTTGAGGTACTCCTGCTGAGATAGACCTGATGGAAGATAGTTCTGAGCCGTGTCGGACCGAGAAAAATCTATCGGAAAGGAAGGATTGTAGAATTAGATAATATGTAGGTGGGAGTATTGTCTTGAGTTTAAAGAGAAGACCCTGGTGCCAAACTCTGTCAAACGCTTGAGCAACATCCAGAAATACGCCAGTTGCATATACTTTCTGCTCTAGTGCTGTAGATATGTAGTCCGTTACTCTATGTAGTTGGTGTATAGTTGAGTGATGTGCCCTAAATCCAAGGATGTTAAAACAAGAAAAATCGCTGTATATTATTTTGAAATTACTTTTTTTATTTTGTAAATATGATGTGAATCAGTGCTCTCTGAACTCAAACAGACAGATTGTAATATTTATCAATAAACAAGTAATCTAAAAAAAAATACCCAGTGCCAATTTCAGTATAGCAACTGAGCAATGAAATATTTTAAATTCCAATCTCATTAACCAGAATGGACAACAGTAAAGTCGTTATTTTCATTATTTGTTTTTTTTATTTTTTTTGGTGATATATTTTTCCCTTTTCGACACTTTAACTCGATGTCAGATCAAAATACATTTTTGATTTCTAATTCATTACAAAGAGAACGAAATGCTGAAAATTTTGCTCGCTTACATTTTACAGGTCCGAATTTTAGTTTTTGAGATATTTTGATCTGCATGTTAACAAAAAATCGTTATTTTTTCGACATCCTACCATCTACATAGTTCTCATTATCTGTTCCCACCTTAATGATAGATATTTTAAAGTAAATCACAACAATGCCTATACATTCCGCATTTCCCAGTCTGCACGCTTTCCTCAAGGTAGTATCCTACGTCCTATCCTTTACACAGTCTATACAGCTGACATCCCAACATTGTCATCTCCCACGTATGCTGATGAAACATGAATCCTATCAGTTAATAACGATCCATCTATTGCATCCCACATTCTTCAATCGCACATCACAAACTTAGAAGAATGGTGCCAAAACTGAAGAATAAAATAAATTCCATCAAATTACCTTCACCCTTCGTCGTACTGGAACTGAACCTTTACCCTTGGAACTGAAATAACAAGAAACCACCCGACGTTTCCAGCTACTCCAGCCCTTACTAGACAAACTCTCTAACCTTCCAACTAATTACAAAAGATTCATACACATGACTATAAGAAGGCCTATCTGGACTTACGGAGTTGAGCTATGGCGCTCCACCAAACCTTCAAATTCCTCTCGTATCCAATCCTTGCAATCCAAAATCCTTCGTAAAATCATCAATGCTCCTTACTTTGTTACAAATAAAATCATCCGCAATGACCTTAATGTTACTTGTGTTTCAGACTAGGCAACATCCAGATATCTATCATTCCATAATAAACTTCATAACCATCCCAATCCTCTTGTTTCAAATCTTGCTGAAGAAGATGGCCCCGTGATCTCTTAACGTATAGATAGTATTGGAGTGCTACCAATGGGTAGTTTCTCAACATGTGTTTCATGTCATTATATGTACGAATTTACTAGATGTATTTTTTTTATACAGTTGTAAATATCATAATAACTAATAAAAAATTTTCGACACTGCTTTTTTCCCTTTTTTGCCTCTCTAACATGGTCTCGCATCACGATTTTTTTAATGACTAGTAGGCCCGTGCGAAAAATTCGCACAGGATATTATTATCACATGCCAAATTAATAAAAAAATAAAATAATGCAACGTATCAAAAGATAAAGTAATCGATTGTTACTTTATCGATAATTATAATCGACAAAGGAAACAAAATTAATTTAAATCTTCATTTTTGTTTGAAACCAACACAGTTGTAAATTTCAATAAACTGTATCTTTGCGAAAAATTGTCCGATTTCAATGATTTTTTTTTCCTTTTTTAGATAAGTTAGTAATGTTTTATATATTCATAGAAAAGTATGTAATTTTTTAGTTATTCGTAAATAAAGTTTCTTTTCTTTCATAACTTGTTTGCCAGAATTTCCGAGGTGATTGGACTATTTTGCTCGCCTGAAGGAGAAGGAAGCCTTCGAAATTGGTGGCTCAATCTTGAGATTTGGTGAAGAATTAACTATGATATCGATAGATAAACACCATCGATAAATAATATAAACTCCTCCTGTCTCGATCATAGAGGCCTCAAGTCAACGAAATGAGACATGTATTCAATGACAATACTACAATTAATGTAAGGTTGTGTGAATGCGAACCCTATGCCTGGCGTTATCTCGAAAATAGTACGTTTTGGGGCTTAAGAACGCAGGATCCAATAGCTCGGAAGGAACAATCCGGGTCTTGCTGTACGCATCAAAATTTTCAAGATCCAATTTGTTGCGTATCAATCTACAGACTTACCACCGTTCCAGTATTGAAGCCTAGCAAACTGTTTGTATCGACTTTATTTGTTTTAGAAAGAAAAACAAAACTGGAGAATACGATTCGCTGACCCTCCGTGAAATTCTGAATCCAATGGTGCCCCATTCATGGTATTTGAGCATGACAGGAGCTTATATTTGGTACAAAACCGATTTCGAGCCTTACTGTAATAATATATGTGGGGATGTGGCGATAGCTCATAACAAAGAACATGAAATGCTAAAAATTTATCTCACTTATAGTATGCAGGTCCGATTTTTATTTTCTGAGATATTTCAATCCGAATGCAAAAACACTTCAATTAATTGATTCGAACTCACTTTACCTGAATGAGCTTCACATATTCGAACGTGACAGTTCCGTGTCATTCAAGTTCAAAGAAGTGCAAAGCATGCCTAAAAAATTTTTGTTAGTTCGTTAAATGCTATTTAGATGACATTGGTCATGTATACAACAGGAATGAGACCACGGTACACAGCTGGTAATTTTCAATAAAGGAATACCTGAGGCGTATTCAATGTTGAGGAAGAAAACTAATTGAGCAAATGTGCGGAAGTAATGAATGCCAATATCGGCAGAACGATAAAAATAAAGAGAGCGACCTGTTGCTGCAGATACTGAAGGCCTCGGCGTTGTGAACAGGTGGTCGTGGCTAATGAGATGGCTCGTCCCAACACCTCGTAACGTCTTTACGCTCTTCCATGTTTTCTTCTCTTTATCGAGTTCAAATCTATCTTTAGTTCTTACAAGAGTAATTTTTTTTTTTATTAATAAATAATAAAATTTTACATTATTTTCATTTATTTAACGATTTCGGGGGATCAATGAAAAAAAACATTACTTATTTTTTGTAATTGGTAATTGGTTGACTGTCGTGGATAATGAAGAGAAGAATAGTTGGGGTGGTCAGTCAAAAAGGAAGGCAAAAATAAATGACAATATTTATTTTTTACATATGCCGACGTTTCGACCTGAAGTTCAGGCCTTCATCAGGGCTAAGAAAATAACCAGATAACAACGTATGAGAAACATAAGTAATGATGGTAAAAAAGATAATAAAAAATAAAAAAATAAAATAAAAAAAAATTAGAAAAATAAAATAGATAAATATAAAGTAAAATGAAATTGTTAGAATAATGACTAAGAACTAAGAGATAATAAAAGCCTTTACAAAGTGTGGAATGATGAAGTAGGCATAATCAAAAAGGGTGACAAAAGTGTTACAGTGGGAATCTTAGAATAAAATGTAAAACATAAAAAAGGAATATGAAGTTATATAAGAAATGAAAATACATAGTAAAATTAAAACATTGAGAATGGACTAGTTAGATAGAAAATTGAGATATTGTAAAGTCTATCAAGATGTACAGACAATGTATAATATAATAAAGAGTTAAAAACAGAGAAAAGGAATAAAAGGAAGGAGAGAAGAAATTGAGAAAGCTGAAATAAGAAAGAAATAAAAGAAGTACTACCTTTTGCACCAGAATTACTTATTTTTTGCTTCCTCACAACCGAAGGAAGGAAAGCATTGTATTCGTGCGAGAGGTCAAACAAAAATTTGTGCTGAGATTCGAAAATTTTTACGTTTCAGACATCGTGGATCAAATTTGGTTCACCGTCTGTCTGTAGTCAAATCGATGTGACAGGCATATAACCTACAACCTGTCAGGTGATTTGGTTGATGGTATATTTGGACCATTTGTAAACCTGTCTGACATATTTCATTATGATTGATTCTAAATTAGAACAATATTGTAGACCCCATATTTCTGAACAATATAATAATGTCGAACGAATGATTGATTGATACGGCTTATGTTTTGAGTCCCAATTTTCAGATTTAATTCCTTGTAAAACGGTCAGAGCTGTTAATTTTAATTGAAATATTTGTAGCTTGAAGGTACAAAAATTATATATATAAGGATAAATATAAATTTATTTTTATGTAGTCAATTTTCGTATATATTGTTCTTTTTACAATAATTATTTTAATTATCACTCATAATTTTTATTCACAATATACCCTCTCCTGGCTTTTTTGGGAGGGAAAGAGGGAGGAGTGCATCGCCCCCCCCCCCATCTACAATGGAAAGCCTGCGCTTATACCAATGAGTGCCTTTTTATTATGGTATTATGCCAGAGGAAACAATGAAGCTCAACAGACCGGCAAATGACACTGTAAGAGCTACCACACTCGACTTCCTTTAGAAAAGACGGAAATTGACGAGAACAATAGAATGCCTCTGAAGTTCGCTCTATAAGGATATCCAACTAGGTAAGAGGGGGGGAGGGGGTTGAGCGAAGACTTTCAATTTCCTCTTAGGACAAAGAGCAACAAGTATAGCTTATAAGTATTAAGAAGCTTATAGCTATTGATATGTGAAACCGTCATTAGCGTAATAACATCTTCACTACATGTAATTCTATAAGAGCGATCTCTTTTCCACCAATCAGGAGCGATGGATTTTGATGGATGAGGTATCAAACAAAAGAGGATTTCACGGAGCAATGATGAATGCGAATTTTAAAATTTTAAAATATCATAAAAGTCGTAGCAGATGGTCCGTCCTAGAACACACGTATCCTTTGTTATAATCATGCGTGTTTATGTTTAACTATATAAATAAAGAGTTTATTTATCAATGAGAACGAATCTGACAGGATTTATAATGAATCAGGTTCTAGATAGACCAACAAAGGAATACAAAAATGAAATATCAATGATTTTTAAATAAATTGATGACATATTGAAATGAAATAAAATTAAATGAAAATATATTTTATTATTCTGGGACTTTTGTCGCTTTAGAACCAATTATAAGTGCTAAATTCATGTGTAAGTGGTGATAAATAGAGTAGATGTTTACAATATGGTTATTTAAAATAAAAATACCGACGGAAAGAGAAAACGCGTAAATATACAGACATATTTTCTGGGGGTACTTAGATAGCTAGAAGTACGGGATTGGATGGAGTATTCAAATCGTAAGCTATGGAAAATATAGGAGGGTCGATGAGTTCTAATGATCTGGTACAGAAAGGTAGCTAGGAAGTACTGGCGGCGATAGGATGGGTAGAGCCACTTCATCTCGGTGTAATACTGAGTAATATGCTTATCTCTTGAGACTTCAAAAACAAAACGTAATGCGCAATTCATTAGGCGTTTAAGTTTGGCCTCTAGATCTTCTGAGAGTCCACCGTACACCATACAGCCATAGTCGAAGTGGTTGAAAACAAGGGAGGAAACTAGGAGTTGACGAGACTTATATAAAAGGAGATAACGTAGGCGATTGAACTGTTTTAGGGTGGAGATAGTGTGAGAGGAAATTTAGGAGATGTGAGGTTTCCAGGACAGGGTTTGATCAAAAGTGACTCCTAAGTTTTTAACGGTAGTGTGGAATAAGATAGGTGAGTTGTTCAGGAGAAGATTGAGGGATGTTGGGAAGGATTTATCTATTGATGGTAATAGAAAAAAAAACTTAAAGATTTCATGAATATCCTACATAGTAATGTAGAGATGGTTGGCCGTAATATAATATGAGAAGAAATTGGTCGGTGGTCAAATAATAACTAAATTTAAAAAAAAATAATTATTTTTAATTGTTACTCTGACGTTCCGACCCTCCTTGCAGATCTTCATCAGGGCGTGGCATGTGGCACTGCAGGAAGCAGTTTTGAGTCTGGAACTGCGGCGTATGGATTGTGGCTTTGTATCTTGTTGTTGACCTCGTCTCATATTATATCATGATTAATCATCTCCACATCATTATGAATTCATTACCACGGGGTCAACAACAAGATACAAACCCACAATTCATACGCCGCAGTTCCAGACTCAAAACTGCTTCCTACAGTGCCACATGCCACGCCCTGATGAAGACTTGCAAGATGGGTCCAAACGTCAGCGAACAATTAAAAATACTATTTTTTAAAATTTAGTATTTGTTTGACCGCACCATACTAATATAATCAAAATCTTTAGAGCCGTATTTGAAATAAAAATTCTAAAATCAATTATATGAAGTGGCACTTCGGATTAGCCGATTTTAACGAATAGGTTGTAACATCCTAATTGTAACATACAAACTTAAAATAGCAACTTTAGTTTCCTATGATTTTTCGTTTTTGAGCTAGACTGCTCACACATGCACAAATCATTTCGCGGGATTTGGTTATTTATTTGGACTCAGGGGACCTCAAAACATTTATTTTCGTTGAAAACTCAGATTCGAAAATTTTTACGATCGCAATACTTTCCCTTACTATATTACATCTATAGGTAAGTGAAAGTAAAAAAAATATTATATTTTATTAATATTGTTAATTAGTTATTCTTTTTAAATACATTTAAGGTTAAAACAACAGTTTTCCGTGCCTTAAGGAAACTTTAAAATGTGTTTGTCTCTTTTTCAATCGCGTGGGTACTTGGTTCAACAATTTCGGTTCTACTAAGTCAGCAGAGATCTCTAATTTCTAAATATATATATGAAACTAGATGATATACATATATGATATATGTATATATGATATATATATATATATATATATATATATATATATATATATATATATATATATATATAT
Source organism: Nezara viridula (assembly GCA_928085145.1). Lineage (NCBI taxonomy): Eukaryota > Metazoa > Arthropoda > Insecta > Hemiptera > Pentatomidae > Nezara > Nezara viridula. The sequence continues at coordinate 181,249,442 of OV725079.1, read as the reverse complement.
ATATATATATATATTTCATATATATGAACTTTATTTATTTCTTTATAGTAATGGGGCCGAGAGAGTTAAGGCACCTGCAAAAATACACTTAACGCTTTTTTAGGGCTGGGTGGCCGAACAGACTAAAGCGTGTGCACAGCACCGCCGTTCCCCGGCAACCTGATATGTGACTAATTGATAAAAATAGTCACCAGTTGCCAGAGGAGTCTTTTAAACCCCCGCCCTCACCCCCTGGCCTGGTAAAACCCCGTATAGTCTTAAAGGCAAAGAAGAGAAGGACAAAAAAAAATTCCTTACAGTAAAACGGGAAAATGTAAACATACTCGTATGCGTCAGTTTTCGACTCTCTGATGTACAAGTTTGTAGTAACTCTTACCTTATTTTCAAAAACCTAAAGAACTCTTTCTGGCAACCTTCAGAATGATATTGAGCAGAAATGTGTGCTTCTTGTCAGGAGACCTTTAAAAAATGTATATCCGTTAAAAACTCAGGTTCGAAAATTTTCACGATCGCAATACTGTCCCTTACAATATATTTCATATATAAGTAAGTGAAAGTAAAAAATAGTTTTTAATTTATTCTGTGAAATGGATTACGTCTTCGTATTGAAGATACAAAACTTTACGTGCCATGAATAAATTATTTTTTTAAATTTGATTAAAACAGAATTTCATCATAAATTATTAATTCATTGCCACAAATGAAGGAGATGGAAGTTGCCGAGGCTAAATTATATTAATCACAGTCCCTCTCGGAACTGACTGCTCTAATTAAAATGCAATTATTATTATAAAAAAATATCTTAACGCTTAGTCATGAACTTCGTAATTAAAAATTCTTCCAAACTAAAAGTTGAAGCTTTGTTCAGTAAAATAATCATTCCCAGTAATTATACTTTTGAAGAGCCTGTCCCGGAAGGAAGTTAGTTCATCGCGGTGGAGTGTTATAACGACCCCTTCTTTCCAAAGAACCTAAATTTGAATAAGAACCTCGCTGGAATTGTTTTGAGAAAAAATTAAAATATAGATCTTGTTACACTTAATAACGATAGGAATATTGAATCATTTAAAATATGTATTTTTGAAGTGTGAACTTTTTTAGGAGAGTTAGATTTAGCCATCAGATCTCCGATGTGTAACACTCGTGTAAATTCGGCTGGAGTCGACTAATTTAAGTGTTTTTACTTTCACTTTCCTATATATGAAATATATAGTAGAGGAAAGTATTGCGATCGTGAAATTTTTTTTAATCTCAGTTTTCAACGGAAATACACGTTTTGAAGTCCCCTCAGTCCAAATAACCAAGTCCCGCAAAATGGTCTATGTGTGTGTGTAATGTGTTAACAGTCTAGCTCCAAAATAAAAATCGTACGAAAAGAAAATTACATATTTAAGATTTTTATATGCTAGGTATGTTACTGTAACTTTTTCGTCAAAATCGACTGACTGAAAGTAGCACTTTATACCACGCTAAACACATTTTTACGATGTTCTCCTAAAATGCTTTTGACTAAATTTATTGTATCAGTGTAAAATTGAGCAGTTTTTTAAGAAAATGTAGTTTTTATTCTGATTGATGTTCTCTAATAGGGCTTAAATGGCTAATTTTCAATATTAGCTTGATCTAAAGTACCTTTAATTTTTTTTATTTGAAACCATCGACTATTTCACATTAATTTCAAATATAAAAGATAGTTAAATATAAAATAGGACAGAATTTGATAATTAACTAAAGGAGAAATAAAAAATAGTAACGGAGAATAGTTCTAATTGACCGCCCCCGAGCTTATCTGAAAGATTATAACAGGCTTCCATACGTAACATGAGCTTCATATAATACGGATTCCGACTATATTATATAAATGTAAATACGCGGTTTGCATAAATGCTATTGTTGGTATTATTTAATATTTAATTGTGTAGATTACACCTATATAAATATTAAAATTTGTATATATACAATGTACTTATGTACTTATACAAATAAAAATACCCATAATAAAATATAAATAATTATATCGTCTATAATTTTTACTTTTACTTCTCCTTTGTCTGAAAATACTTATTTCCGCTAAGAGGGTGGTAAGTGAAAGTTGTGTGATGAGCGCGCCGCACCAGATTTCTGTATATGGATTTAAATTTCTCAAAAACTAAAAATCGGACCTGGATATTGATAAAATCCTCGAAGGAAATATGCATCATTTCATCCTCTTTATAATGAGCTATTATTCAAAATTGTATCTTAACGTGACGCACTGTTATCGTAAAAGGCACAAAAACGGAAAAAAAACCTGGCAAACTTTCAAACTTATTTAAACAAGATATTTGAAAAACTGAATTTACTATAGCATGTCAGCTATTCTGAATTAATATACAATAAAACGTTTTTGGTAAGACCAACTGTTATTATTTTTGGTTTATTATTTTCCATAATGAACCATTGTGATCAACCAAATAATTCAAAAACTTAACCCCTTCTCAAAATTTGAGGTTTCACATTTCAGGATGCGTAGAATTCGAAAAACGAGTAAAAATTTTTTGTCCGTCCAAAACTACTAGACCGATTTTTTTTCAAATTTTGATATAAAATCAGAGGTCGCCCGAGGATGATCCTCCTTCATCGACATTACTATCCGCCTTTTATTTTCGAAATGGCGGCCGAAAAACATGCGTTGCTAAAGACTGTAGCTACTAAACGAATGTACAGATTTCAATGAAATTTCACTAAATTCATTTTCTTGACGCACTTAAATTTATCTATATAACGTACTTCAACGAAAAGAAACTGGAAAAAAAGTTACGAAGGATGGTAAAATTAAATTCCAAATAACTCGAAAAGTTTATACTTTTTTGTGGATATTGTATTTTTAAAAGATTACGAAATTTCCTAAAAAACAAAATTCTCCGTTTTTTTTTTATATTTTCCACTTCAAATGTTATATCCTTGGTTTGGTTTTTAAATTTTGAACGTGTTACTGAAGTAATGCTATTTTTTTTTTAGCATATTACTAATGATTAAAAAAAAAATTTAGTCCAATAATTGGAATCAACTTTTGTTTATTTTTCTTTGTAACTCGGAAGGTAATTTTATTTTAGATGTGTAATTGTTCGGAAATAATAAACCATTGTGAAATAATTTACAGCGTTTTTTTTTTTCAATTAAAATTAACACAGACGGTTCTGCGAATGGAGCAAGAAGAAATGGGGGATTTGGAGTTTATGGATAACATATCAAAACTGTGGGATTACTATCAAGTACCTTTGACAGTGAAGCAAAAGCAGTTTTTCTAGCGTTAGAACTAATAAAAAAGACTAATCCGCAAAAAGTTGTGGTCCTAATTCACTCACAGGCTGTAATAATTACCGTTTCAGATCCTTCTTGCTGTTCCAAAAATCAAATTAGTACGTGCTAGGAATTGATTGAGGAACTGATTTTAGAAGGACAGATGTCATTCTGCAGTGGACACCAGGACACTGTGGTTTAATAGTTAATGAAAATGCTGAACTATTAGCAAAAGAAGGTGCCGGAAAAGATCAGCCAGATATGCCAATCCCTTTCTTGACGGCAAAGGAACTAATCAAAACAGTAATCACTGAAGCATTGGAGCAGAAACAGCAGTTGGAGTTGAAGGAGAAGCAATGGGCTTCATTACTAGAAGAGAATGGAAGAGTGCCAGTGAATCTCCCTAGAAGTGAAACTGTTGCACAGTTTAAGATGACTATCTACACTGTATTGGAGTTGTTGATTCAGCATTATGTCCACTGTGTCAACAAGCATTCATGACTGCTCTGCATCTACTGACTTGATCCGGGCTACAGGACATTCGAAACAAAGCCAGGAATTGAAATTTACTGGTCTGCTGGACGTTGCATTGCCGAAAGAGCTCAAGACGATCAATGCATACGATTTTTTTTATTATTATTTATTTTAAATGATATTTACAACTGTATACATCTGGTAAATTCGCACATTGCTATAAATACATGGAACACATGTTGAGAAACTACCCATTGGTAGCACTCTAATAATATGTCTATATTAGAAGATCACGTGGCCATCTTCTTTTCAGACGCCTCGGAAGGTTATCAGGAATCGAATAGGAAGCAAGGTTAGAGACAAGAGGGTTGGGATGGTTATGAAGATTATTATGGAAGGACAGATATCTGGATTGGGCCAAATCTGATACATAAGGAACATTAAGGTCATTATGGATAATTTTATTTGTAACAAAGTAATGAGCATTGAGGATTTTACGAAGGATTTTGGATTGCAAGGACTGTATGCGAGAGGAATTTGAAGGCTTGGTGGAGCCCCATAGCTCAACCCCGTAAGTCCAAATAGGCCTTATTATAGTCATGTAAATCAGTCTTTTATAATTGATTGGAAGGTTAGAGCGTTTGTCTAGTAAGTGTTGAAGTAGTCGGAAACGTCGAGCTGTTTCTTGTCGTTTCAGTCTGGTATGAGGATTCCAAGTTAGTTAGACGTTTGTCCAGATGGAGTCCTAGGTAACGGATTTGTTCAACAGGAATAAGTGAGGTGTTGTTAAAGGATACTGAAGGACAGGAAGTCATTGGTTTACTACGAAGGGTGAAGGTAATTTGATGGGATTTATTGGAATTTATTTTAATTCTCCAGTTCTGACACCATTCCTCAAGGTTTGTGATGTGGGATTGAAGGGTTTGGGATGCAATAGATGGGTCGTTATTAACTGATAGGATACATGTGGCATCAGCATATGTGGTGATGACAGTGTTGGGATGGGTTGGGATGTCAGCTATGCATAAGATAAAAAAAAAAAAAAGTACGATAGAAGTGAACAAATCTAAAATTCAAGAATAATTATATGAAATATAACCTTTTTTTTCTATACTTATGAATATTCCATATGTGATATTCCAACAGTATCCACTACTATTTCACTGTACTTGTGTGAAAGAAGAATATAAAAAATATTTCATAGATACGTTTATAACCTTAAATATATTTACTGTAGTTTAATAACTATAGATCTGATTTTATATTTTAATAATTAGCGATCTATCGTCCGTTTATTAAAATAAAATCGTTATTAAACCTTTTAGCAAATTAAATTAGAGATAAATTTTCCCTTTGTGATATTCCAACAGAATCAACTTACAACCAGTGTGACAACTTTTGATCTGTCTATGACAGACAATGCAAATCTCTATATACCGTTTTAGTAAACTTTGCAATGGAAAATAACAGCTTAATAACTAATATTCGTACTATCCATAATCAACCTGTGATACAATAAATAGGACTTTTGTTATTTTACACTTACGATATACCTATTGACGATGAGATCTTGACAGCTACATATGCAGACGATACAACAATCCTCACAAAACATCAAGACCCTACACAGGCCTCACTAACTCTACAACATCATTTGCTTAAACTACAAGATTGGTTCACATTATGGAAAATTCGACTTAATCATGACAAATCCAAACATATAACATTTACTCTTCGAAAAAACACCTGTCCTCCAGTTTATATTGACAACAATCAAATTCCTCAAACGGATCCGGTACTTTACCTTGGACTCACCTTCGACAGAAGGATGACATGGGACCCACATGTTAAAATGAAACGTATGACACTTAACAAACGACTCAAACTACTTTACTCTCTTTTTGCCAAATCTTCAAAACTAAAACTAAAACAGAAACTGAATACATATACATACTTACTGAAGCCCATATGGACATACTCATCACAAATATACGGCATCGCTAAAAAGACCCACCTACAAAAACTTCAAACGTTCCAATCAAAATTATTGCGACTCATAACAAATGCACCTTGGTACGTGACTAACAAAACTCTACATACTGACCTCCACTTTCCAACAGTTGATCAACATATAACGACCCTATATCAACGATTTTACACAAATTTAAATGGACATAATAACAGACTTATAAGAGACATGGCCACAGCTGACATACCTCAGAACATGAGCAGGAGACTAAAAAGGCGTTGGATGAGGGATCTCCTTCCTTAAAGAACCTAAGTAATTGGAACAAGTTAGGGAAGAGGTACTGCTGAGTACTTTCCTTTCCCATGAGTGTCATGTAATTATATCATTATCGCCATCACATTTGCTGATTGTCAACTTATTGTTGACAGGCGCAAATACATATTTTACAGACAAAAAAAAAAAGTTATTTTAATATTATTTATGATTTATTAGATGTAATCTTTTAGCTATAGCTCAGTTAAATATACAATTCAAAAAATTTATATTAGTCCAACCATTGAATTCTCTATGGTAATTAAATTTTGACATATTTTAGTCCAAATGTTCAAAACAGTCATTATTATATGTTGTTTTTTTTTTAGTGCTATCTTTTTCTCTTTCCGACTCTCTAAATCGGCGTCACGTCAATATACAATTTTTATTTTTATCTTATTACAAAGAGAATAGAATGCTGAACATTTACCTCGCTTACGGTATGCAGGTACGATTTTTTGTGTTTGAGATATTTTATTCTAAATGCAAAAGCACTTCAATTATTCGATAAATTGGCTTGTTCGAAGACTTTTTCATACCACTGTTTATTAAGGGAGAGTTCTGCAATGTACAAGTATAATTTAGATTCTGAATTTTCAACTGAATTAATATCTTTCAAGATTAGTTTAGTTAATTTTTTTTTTATTGAGAAAAAAGTACATTTGTCCTCAATCAAGGACATTGAGTTTTTGAGATATAAGAAACTCATTCATACAATACATACAATTACAAAAATAATAGAAATTACAACGAAAATAAGAAAAGAAAGCTTAGTAAAACAGATGAAATAAAATATGATACAACGCAAATTTAAAAAAATAAATAAATAAGAAAAAAAATAAAATAAATAACATTCATGCTTATTTATTAGTTAATTATTAGAAACAATGACTTGGACTTTTGGATGGCAGACGGAGACTAAAGTTAAAGGGGCAGATGTACACCATCACGCACGACTTTAAAATCATGCAGGTTAGTATTTAAGAATGTTTTAAGGGGTACAATGCTAAGGTATTGCAAGTATGGCCATCGACAATCGATAATATCGACTTTTTTCTTGCGATATTCGATATTTTACCATCAATGACGTCTACTTTGATATTATCGATTATCGATATCGTCACTGCGATATTTTCAATAAAAAACAAAAATGAAAACTATAGTTAGAGCGGAAAGCTGTAGGGCAGGAGTTCCCAACCCAGAGCTCCCCACACAGTGGCCAAAACTTAACCAAGTCGACATTTTGTTCTTCCAAACAACATTTCTATATTTCCTTCATATGAACTTTGACATTAGAGTTTGTAAAGAGGATTTAAGTACCTAATAGAGAAATAAAAGGAAACAAATTTTTTAGGTATTTTCCAAACTAATGAAAATTTCAATTATTCAAATTCTACTAGTACCTGGTCGAGTTATCGACATTTAAAGTTTTGCATTTATTATTCAACATAACTTTTAAATCTTCCAACTAAAAGCACCAATAATGCATATATTTGATTGATTGATTTAATTCGTATACATTCCTTTTTTTTTGTTTATTAATGTATATAAGTAGAGTTTCGGGACGTTAAATTTCAGTATTATCTTCATAAAGAAATATAAACCGGAAGAAGGATTCACACTAATTGTAATTGGATAATATTGGGATTTCACGAATTTAATTTCCTAATAGGTTACTTGATGATTTTTCGGAATAAACGGCCAATAGATATCTAGTTATTTAAATATAATGTCATATCTGAAGTTATTAAACTACAACAAATGTATTTAAGGTTATAAACATATCCATGAAATATTCTTATTTCATTGCAATTTTATTTTTATAAATATTTCACTTCTTCTTTCACATAAGTGAAATTAAATAGTATTTCAAATGCTTTTTTCAAACTTAAAAAAAAAAAATGTTAAGTTTAGATTTTATTTTATATTTTCTGTATATATGGTGTCAATGTGTTCGTGTATCACTATAAACTATTGTAAGATTGTTATAATTCTAAAAAAATAAATAAATAAAAATAAAAAGTTTGTATTTAATAGGAAAATTTCATTTAATTTCGTAGGAAGCATGTGATTTAGTTAAATAATGTTAGTTTTCTTTCTTTTTTTTTTTGGTTTATTTTTTTTATTCACACCTGTCATAATGGTAATGACAACCAGTGAATGTGAGATCGATTGCTAAATATAATGTCATGAAGGGCATGAGGAGGATCAGTGCCCAGCGACACCTCACCCGGCGTGATATCTACATTAGGCGAGGAGGTCCCTCATCCAGCTCCTCTTCAGTCTCCTACAGACGTTACCTGGCATATTCGTAGTGGCCATGTCATTGCTAAGTGTATTAGGATGTCCTTGTAAGTTGTCATGGAATCGTTTGTAATGAGTTCGTATGTGTTCGTTAACAGTCGGCATATGCAGGTCAGTATGTAAGGTTATGTTGCTAACGTACCGAGGTGCTTTTGTAATTATTCTGAATGTTTTTGCTTGAAAGATTTGAAGTTTGTTTAAGTGAGTCTTTTTAGCAGTTCCAAATATATATATATAAATATATATATACTTTGGATATATATATATATATATATATATATATATATATATATATATATATATCCAAAGTAAGTAATTGTATGTGTTCAATTTCTGTCTAAGTTTTAATTTTGAATTTTTCGAAAGAAGTGAGTTCAGAATTCTTAATCTTTCATTTAGCGTTTTTCGTTTCTTGATTATATGTGGGCCACACGTCATTTTTCTGTCAAATGTCAGACCAAGGTAGTGAACGGTGTCTGTCTGTGTAATCTGGGTATTGCCAAGGATAACTGGAGGGCATGTTTCATATCGAAGCGTAAATGTGATGTGCTGTGATTTTTCTTGATTTAGTCGTTGATTTAGATTTTCCAAATTTTGAACCAGTCATGTAATCTTGTTAAATACTGTTGTAGGGTCTGTGAGGCGTATGTTGGATTTTTGTGTCTTGCTAAAATTGCTGTGTCGTCTGCATATGTCGCTGCTAAAATGTTGGGACTGCAAGGTATGTCATGGGTGTATGTGATATAGAGTAGTGGAGCAAGTACTGAACCTTGAGGTACTCCTGCTGTGATAGACCTGATGGAAGATAGTTCTGAGCCGTGTCGGACGAAGAAAAATCTATCGGAAAGGAAGGATCTGTTTTCTGAAATCATTATTTATATTTTTGTCGTCACTTTGCGTTACCTTCTACAATATTATTTATTTGTTATTATTTTTTTCTAAAATTTTTCGCTTTCCAGCGGTATATTAGAGGTATACCTTCTGACTGTTATTTCCGGAGATTCGTTTTCAACTATCCAATTATAATATTCTTTCAAACTTCATATTTAGCCATTTTTCATAGTTACTGTCAATAAAAGAGATTTTTTTTTTAAATAATCCATATTAAAGTTATTTTAGAAAACGAAGTATTTGAACATTGTGCATTGAGGCCCTGTAAACTGACATCAATGGGGATAAGACCTAAATGATATTAAAGACAACTCAACACAGAGTTTAATCAAAATCGTTAGAGCCGTTTTTGAGAAAATATTAAAAATGTGTTTCACTGTTGATATAAAGTGGCACCTCCGGTTAGCCAATTTTAAGGAAATAGCTGCTTTCACATCTGAGGGATATAAAAAGCTTAAATATACAAATTCACTTTCTTACGACTTTTCGTTTTCAAGCTAGACTGCTAGCACACTCAGGGACCGTTTTGCGGTACTTGGTTATAAGGACTCAGAGGACCTCAAAACGTGTATTTCCGTTGAAAACTGAGAATCGAAAATTTTCATGATATCGATGCTTTATTATATATTTCATATATAGGTAAGTGAAAGTAAAAACTTCTATTAGTCGACTCGAGCCGACATTCCCCGAGCGTTACAGATCAGAGTATGACAGCTCAGCCTCATTTACTATCCACAAAAAAGTGCAACACAGGACTGAAGAAGCTTTAACTAAATTCTATATAAAATTATCAGAGTGGCAACATCTGTAATAAATAGCAAATGAAGACACGGCTCCCTGTAATCCATCAATAAGCGAGGCAACAGGTGTGTTGCCCTGGATACCGGTGACGTCACGGCCTACCCCCACCCTTCCACCTTACACACCCCCAACCTTCTCTACTATGGCCCCGAAATAGATATGGCCAACAACAACCACTTTGCGCTGTAGTGTGTACATTTCTAAATATAAAATATATTAATAACAGAGGTTAAAACAGTTACTTTTTTTACTTTCACTTACCTTATTACTGTCTTTAATTTGGGAAAATTGTGCCGCAACAAAGTTGCCGGTTGCTCAGTGGCGACGGTAGGGTTCGCAAAAAAAAAAAAAAAAGAAAAATAATGAAGCCAATTAAATATTTCTAACTATCAAACAGGCGCCACGCTATTAAATTAGTTGAATTTGGAAAATAGCGAAAACTATAATAATAACAAAAATTTTTTTTTTTTTTTTTTTTTTTTTTGAAATATTACATTCTGTCACATCAAGGACATTTATAATAGTGTTCAGAGAAAGCACACTCACACTCTATTTACAATAAAAAAAAAAATAATAATACAGAAACTTAATAATAATAAATACAATAAATAAAATAAAAATAAATACAATAAAATAGAATAAATGTATATAAACAAAAGAACTAACCTAATCATACACACTCGGGCTTGAGTGGAGGATCTGGCCATTGCCAAAACTCCAATAGATGCTTATTTACAAAAGGTCTCTGGGCCACTGCCGCTTCAACCTTCGAGGAGGATTGTAAGGATGGGTGGTGCTGGATAGAGATTGTGCAAGGGGATTTGGATGATAGGTAAGATTCTGGTGAAATTTGGAGAATTTTTCTGGAATAAGGTCTAGGACAAATGGGATATTAAGGTCATGGTGTAGGATTTTGTTATTTACATAGAACGGAGCATCAACTATTGTTCGAAGGACTTTAGATTGAAAGGATTGAATACGTTTGATGTTAGAAGCTTTTGCTGTACCCCACAGTTCAAGTCCGTATGTCCATATAGGTTTCAGTATTGTCTTGTAGATAAGTAATTTGTTTTCAATAGAAAGTTTGGATTTTCTGTTTAGTAGTCTGTATAGCTGGCCGTATCGTCGGTTGAGTTCTTGTCTTTTGAGTCTAGTATGTGGGTTCCACGTCAGTCTTCGGTCTAAATGAAAGCCAAGATACCGGACTGTGTCTGAGTAAGGAAGCTGGATGGAATTAAAGTGTACTGGTGGACAGGAACTGCGTCGGAGTGTAAAGGTAATATGTTGGCATTTAGATTCATTAACTTTAATGCGCCAGTTATTACACCAGTGCTCAATCAAGGTGAGGTGGTTTTGGAGATTTAAGGATGCTATGTTGGGATCTGAGTCGGATGATAGAATAGCGGTGTCATCAGCAAAAGTTGCCAGGAAGGTATCGGGATGGACAGGGATATCGGCGGTAAAGAGGATGTAAAGGACGGGACCCAATACGCTACCTTGAGGAACACCTGCCTCAATTGGATAGCAATGCGAAAATTCAGTACCGCAACGAACTCGGAAGGTACGATCTGAGAGGTAGGAACGGAGAAAAAGGTACAAGGACTGAGGAAGATAGTTTTTCAGCTTGGAAAGAAGCCCGGCGTGCCATACCCGGTCGAAAGCTTGAGCTATGTCCAGAAATGCACCCGAGCAATATTGCTTGCTTTCCAATGCTGCGGAAATATGATCAACCACTCGGAGTCCTTGTTGGACTGTAGAGTGTTGTGAACGAAATCCGAACTGATGGGAAGGAAGAGTTTGGGATTCTATAAAGGGTAGGATGCGTTTTAGGAGGATCTTTTCAAAGATTTTTGAGAGAATAGGAAGAAGGCTAATTGGTCTGTAGGACGTTGAGGTGTTGGGAGGTTTGCCTGGTTTCGGAAACAGGATAATAGTGGAATGTTTCCACAAAAGAGGAAAGTGGGTGGTTCGTAGGATGCTATTGTATATGTATGTAAGGAATATGACAGCTTTAGGAGGGAGTTGTCTAAGGATCTGAGAGGTAAGCAGGTCGTATCCAGGTGATTTACGGGTAGGTAGTTTTTGTAAAAGGAATTTGACCTCAGAAGGATTAACTGCTTTAGGCGGTAAGGAGAGTGGGATGGGTGAATTAAGGAATTCCTCTACTGCTGACGTGTGGGTGGGATTGGATTCTGGATGAGAGATGAATGTAAGGGAAAGGTTTTTGGCGAATTCTTCGGCTCTATCTTCGTCAGATGCTGCCCAAGAGCTATCACCTCGACGGAGAGGATGTGATATGTGATGGGGTTTTAGGATATGTTTGGTGGTCTTCCATAGGGAATTGTCATGAGAAGAGAGGGAAGTGAGGTAGGAGTTGAAGGATTGGGATCTGAAGGTGGCCAATTCTATCTTTAGTTTTTTACAAAAATAATTATAGGATTGGCGATCGGTGGGGTGTCTAGTACGTTGCCATAATAATCTGGCACGGCGTTAATAACAAAAATAAATACATTTTTTTTTTATTATTTTAATGGAATTTACAACTGTATTACATAGAAAATACAATAAGTAAATGTGAAATTGGTAACATGACATGTACAACATGAAGAGAAACTACCCATTGGTAGAACTCAAATAAATTTAATTAAAAAAAAAAAAGATTTGTACGCGGAGTGAGCTACGAACTCGGAACCTATGGGTTTAAAAACATATGTTAATTAACCTCAAAACCTAACGAACCTTCTTACTCAGTTTATATTCACATTACCTAATCCCTCGAATAGGGTTTTACAATTCCTTATTTAAACCTTAAAAAAAAATATAATATATACATAAAACGTGAAAAAAACTGAAGAAAAATAAGAAAATAAAACTGGCTATTATTAATACTAATGATGAATTTACTTATTTCTATTGATTTAAATAGAATTTTCATTGTTAAAGCAAATGAAAATTATAAACAAGAAATTAGATTTATAAGAAAACAAAGAAAATACAATTAATTTTAATTATCAAATAAAAAGAATATAAAATTATTATAGAACTAAACATTAAATTAGGCTATACCATAAAATAAACCATAAAATAAATATATATATATATTTTTTTTTGTCTATTAAATAAGTATTTGCGCCTGTCAACAATAAGTTGACAATCAGCAAATGTGATGGCGATAATGATAAAATGACATGACAGGCATGGGGAAGGAAAGTACTCAGCAGTACCTCTTCCCTAACTTGTTCCAATTACTTAGGTTGTCTAAGGAAGGAGATCCCTCATCCAACGCCTTTTTAGTCTCCTGCTCATGTTCTGAGGTATGTCAGCTGTGGCCATGTCTCTTATAAGTCTGTTATTATGTCCATTTAAATTTGTGTAAAATCGTTGATATAGGGTCGTTATATGTTGGTCAACTGTTGGAAAGTGGAGGTCAGTATGTAGAGTTTTGTTAGTCACGTACCAAGGTGCTTTTGTTATGAGTCGCAATAATTTTGATTGGAACGTTTGAAGTTTTTGTAGATGGGTCTGTTTAGCGATGCCGTATATTTGTGATGAGTATGTCCATATGGGCTTAAGTAAGTATGAATATGTATTCAGTTTCTGTTTTAGTTTTAGTTTTGAAGATTTGGCAAAAAGAGAGTAAAGTAGTTTGAGTCGTTTGTTAAGAATATTTGAAAAAAAAAATAGATAGGAAATAAAAACATATTTACAAAATCTCAATGCAGAACTTTGTTCAATTGGCACATTGAGTTATCTGAGGCAGCGGGAACTTATTCGAACTATCGTCGTCAGGGTCTCCCCAGTCCACCTCTTTAAACTGTGAAAATGTTCATTCACCAGCTCGTAAAATCAAGCGCACTCGTCGCTGATAATCACAGGTTCATGGAAAGGAAAAGAAAATTCGGTCTACACCGTAAAACTAAAGTATTTCAGATACAGAAATCCTTAGCGTGCCTCAACACTCGCGAGGTTCCGCCATCTCTCTCTAAACTGTCGTTTGTTTTTCCTCCCAATCAGCTGTTGGTTATTCCAATCCGAAATAAAATGAATACTTAAAACTAAGACTTATTATAAACTAATACTTATTATTAAATAATACTAATTAATTAATTTGATCTAACCCTCTTCGAGTTAATAAAATATTACTTTACGAACTATTTTTTTTTTGGTATTTTATTTTTCGTAACAACCTATACATGTAATATATAATAAAGGTAACTATTACGATCGTGAAAATATTCGGATCTGAGTTTTTAACGGAAATAGATGTTTTTGAGGTCTCCTGAGTCCAAATAACCAAGCACCCCACAAAATGGGCTGTGTGTATGTGTATGTATGTGAACAGTCTAAACTCAAAAACGGATAATAGTACGAAATTTAAATTTGTATATGGTTCCGATGTGACAGAACTTTTTCGTTAAAATTGGTTTACCAGAATTTGCCACTTTCACATTTTTATGATTTTCTCGAAAAACTGCTCTTACGATTTTGATTAAACTCGGCACATCAGTGTATTATTAACATAATTTAGGTCTTATCCACATTGATGTTCTCTAACAGGGTTTAAATGGTTAATATTCAATATTATATTCCTCTAAAGTACCTTTATTATTTTTTTATATAAAAAATTGTTAAATATGAAATATGAAATTATTTCATGGAGCCTTTCGGTTGACAGAATGACTAAGCCCAATTTCAACATTATCTATTATTAATTTTAGTGATATTTCTAGTGGAAAAATGTATACAATTATTCACAGTATTAAAAAGGTATAAATTAAAGTTTTGTGGTTTATAAAAGCAGAAGGAACTAGATTTTTATTGCCTACCATCAATATAATAAGTAGACATTTGTAATTGTAATTGTCTTAATGATTTGTTATCTGTAAGCTTTAAGCTGTAGCTCTGTTTAAAATACGCTAAACAAATTTTATAATAGTCTAACATTTCCAAAGAATAATTTCTATTCAAAGTAGAGCGGTATGTGAAAGTGGATTATCGTGGATTTTAAATACTTTTTCCAAAACTTACCTTGTTTTTTAAGTCTGCATGTAGTACGAAAATTTAATTTAATTTCCGCTAAATAATGTTAGTTTTTAGAAATAGAATGTTAGTTTTTATTTATAATATTTTCGCCACTCTCCGTTACCTTCTACGACTTTCTACATTAGATATTGTATTTTTCTAAAAGTCTTCACTTTCCAACGATATATCATATGTATACCTCCTGACTAGTATTTCCGCTGATTTACTTTTGATCTGGATAAGAAATTTTTTTTCTTCTTTACTTGATTATCAAATTCTTTAAAAATTGTTCGTAACTTCTAATAATGTGAGATAGTAATTATTTAAAATAAACCACATTAAAGGTACTTTAGAAGAAGACGTATATGGACATTCTGCATTTAAGCCCTGTAAAGTGACATCAATGGGAATAAGTCCTAATTGATATTAAAGATCACTTAATTATTCAATGCTACACTGAGTTTTATGAGCCGTTTTTAAGAAAATTTAAAAAAAGGGGTTTCACTCTTGATGTAAAGTGGCACTTCCGGTTAGCTGATTTTTAAGATAAAGTTGCTATAACCTACAATGTATATACAAACCTTGAATATGAAATTTTACTTTCGTACGTCTTTTTTTTTTGAGCTAGTCCATTCGCATACATACACACACACACCATTTTTCGGGACTAGATTATTTGGACTCAGAAGATCCCAAAACAAGTATTTCTGTTGAAAACTCAGAGTCGAAAATTTCACGATCGCAATACTGTCCCTTACTATATATTTCATGTATAAGTGAGTGAAAGTAAAACCACGGTTCACCTCGAAAAGCCCTATTCGTAGAGAGAATGTTGCCTTGACTTGGCTAAGGATGAGACATATAAACCTCAGGCATTCTTGTCATATATGCAAACAGCCTGCAACAAATATTCCAACATTGCTAAGTTACTCTCACAGTCAGTAACATTCTCCAATAATGTCCTTATTAGGTATTAATTTTAAACAAATTAGGACTCGTGCCAAAATTATCAGTAGGTTTAAATAACGACGAAGTTAAAATAAGATCGATGATAAATTTCTTAAAGCTAATGATTTGCTGGACATTTTTTTTTTTTTTTTTTTATTAACACCTGTCATAGCGGTAATGACAACCAGTGAATGTGAGGTCGATTGAAAAAGTCGATTGTGATGTCATGAAAGGCATTACGAGGATCAGTGCCCAGCGGCACCTCACTCGGCGTGATATCTACATTAGGCGAGGAGGTCCCTCATCCAGCTCCTCTTCAGTCTTCTACACGGGCGGATCTACGGGGGGAGCTTTCGGGCTGAAGCCCCCCCCCCAAAATGGTAAAACATAACCACGTTTTATGGAAAAAAATAATTAAAAAATACCTCTTAAAGTATTATTGTTGGTGTAATTTAAAAGGACATTTAAAAGGACTTAAGGAATCACTTAAACACCATTTCATGTAGGTAGTTAGTTTCTTTCTGTTTTTCCAAAGTAAATATCGTTATTTTTATGAAAAAAAAAAGCTTCCGGGCTGAAGCCGCCCCCCCAAAAATTAAATCCTGGATCCGCTAGTGGTCTACTACAGACGTTACCTGGCATATTTGTAGTGGCCATGTCATTTATAAGTGTATTAGGAAGTCCTTGTAAGTTGTCATGGGATCGTTTGTAATGCGTTCCTATGTGTCCGTTAACAGTCGGCATATGGAGGTCAGTATGTAAGGTTATGTTGCTAATGTACCAAGGTGCTTTTGTAATTGTTCTGAATGTTTTTGCTTGAAAGATTTGAAGTTTGTTTAAGTGAGTCTTTTTAGCAGTTCCAAATATCTGTGATGCGTAAGTCCAAATAGGTTTTAGTATGTAATTGCATGTGTTCAATTTCTGTGTAAGTTTTAGTTTTGAATTTTTCGAAAGAAGTGAACTCAGAATTCTTAACCTTTGATTTAGCGTTTTTCGTTTCTTGATTATATGTGGGCCCCACGTCATTTTTCTGTCAAATGTCAGACCAAGGTTGTGAACTGTGTCTGTCTGTGGAATATGTGTATTGGAGGGCAGGACAAAATTTAATTTTTTTTTTCTGCGTAATCATTTATTGTTGAGATAATTAAAACAAAGATTAGATAGGTATTGATGATCGAGTGTTCACGCCTCTAAATAATAAAATTATTCACCCTGGGCTTCTGAATCAGTACTTCTATGATGTGTATCGACTCATCGTTGGTTTAGAGTTGGAGTGACATAAATCGTTTGCCATGTAGACGGGAAGTAATAGGAAACTGGAGACTGAGTTATGCCAATGCCTTCGTTATCTGCAACCTCTGGCATTATCCCTCCTCTTCTCGGCTATCTAGTTAGCGCTTCCGTCAAATCCTCCCATGGGCATCGATAAAAACAATCGATCTCACAGGCAAGAATATCCTATTTCAAACGGTTGTTTTCTATATTGAATATGTATATACTTCAAAGTAAAGATTATTTCCCACAAAACTCATTATTCCTTGTAATATTGTATTACAGTTATTAGTGATGTATATTTCATACGTGTAAACAATAAATAGTGTTAGAAGAAAATACAAATTTTCATCTAATAGGTAATTTATGTACGTTGTGTTCTTACTAGGATGGGATTCTACCATTTTGGTTAATAATCGACTGTTAATAAGATAAATACCAATCTCCGGCTAAACCAGATATATTGCTGGGGTTTTGAAACATTATTTTCTGGTTGTCGCTGGATAATTATTGAGGATAATTACCCGGAATGTTTTCTTTTTTCTGTTGGCATTCTGAAAGCTTCTGAAATAATAAAACTAAAGTGTATGCTGTAAAAGAGGATGAAATGCTGAACATTTTCCTCATATACTGTATGCAGGTCCGATTTTTAGTTTCTGATATATTTTAATCCATATCTTCTTTATTCCATATATTTTCCTTTTTTAGTTATTTATTTTAAATATAACTTTCTTAAACATAACTTTAAATATAACTTTCTTCAGTTATTCACTACAGTCAACTATCAATCAATTAAAAATAGTGTATACACAATTATAATTGTATTGTGAATGTTATTACTTTGTGAATATAGATAAACAAATTAAATTTATAGTTTTCTCTTCAGTCGTTGGATCTTAAGCACATGCGAAATACAAATACCGTAAACCGGAATTGCTTTGGTTCTAAGGAGTTACTCGAGTTTGTTTTGAATTTAAAACCACTCTGCGGACTGGAAAATTGTTACACCAAGACTAAACGAAAGTTGTCTCAAAAATGTTTAGCCAGCCAGGTAATTTCATATTCAAAATAAACTCTAGTACATAGTAACTCCCTAGTCCCAATGTAACTCCAGTTTACGGTATATATTCTGTATAAGTTTTGACATATCTCTACAGCTACAACTGCTTCAGTTTAATATAGTTTAAAAGTCTATTATTTTTGAGAAAATGTAAATAAAAACTTTTTTTCATATGTTTTTAATGAATAAATCGGTATTGAATAATTATAAATCACCGATATTGTTTAACTTAATCCTGGAGAAGGTGATTAGAACACATCACAGGAAAATGGAGGGGTTTACGTCGGAATGAATCATAAAATCCTTGGACACCGAGATGATAAAGCTGCCCTTGGAAGTAACCAAGAGAACACTGAAAACTCGCTAACATTGATAAGAGAGGCAGAGCAGATCGGCCTGCAAGTAAATGAAGATAAAAAAAATACATGATAATAAGCCGAAAATTTCACAACAATAACTGGATCTGCATAGAAGAAAAATCAATCCCTCAAACTAAGGGTGCGCAATGCTATGAAAAAGCAAGTTCTAATATATGGCTGGGAGATCTGGACACTTATCAGCACCCTAAAAAAAAAAGGATTGAAATATTTGAGAGAAAAATCCTCACGATAACCGGAGCGTCTAGGATATAATCACATATTATCAAGAAACGAAAAACGCTAAATCAAAGATTAAGAATTCTGAACTCACTTCTTTCTAAAAATTAAAAATTTAAACTTAGACAGAAATTGAACACATACAATTACTTACTAAAACCTATTTGGACTTACGCATCGCAGATATTTGGAACTGCTAAAAAGACTCACTTAAACAAACTTCAAATCTTTCAAGCAAAAACATTCAGAACAATTACAAAAGCACCTTGGTACGTTAGCAACATAACCTTACATACTGACCTCCATATGCCGACTGTTAACGAACACATACGAACTCATTACAAACGATTCCATGAAAACTTACAAGGACATCCTAATACACTTATAAATGACATGGCCACTACGAATATGCCAGGTAACGTCTGTAGGAGACTGAAGAGGAGCTGGATGAGGGACCTCCTCGCCTAATGTAGATATCACGCCGAGTGAGGTGCCGCTAGGCACTGATCCTCTTCATGCCTTTCATGACATTATATTTTCGAATCAACCTCACATTCACTGGTTGTCATTACCATTATGACAGGTTTGAATAAAAAAAAATAAACTAAAAAAAAAATCGGTATTTTATGTATTGTGAAATAACATGAATGGAAAGAGAAAGTTATTGCACAAACACGGAGCTAACATTGGATTGGCTACTCCCGAGGGTGCAGTTGGAGCTGTGACACAACGGTTCCTTTATTGCCTTGTTGTCTTCTCTCTCCTGTTCCTCAGCTATATCTTCTAAAATGGCCTCCATTTACTTTCGTGAAGCTACAAAGTCCATTTAAAATCATCTAAACAAAAGATTCAACAAGTAAAATCCCATTCATTTTAAAGTATTAATTCATCAGATAAGAATTGTATCATAGTGACATGAAAATAAACAGAAAAACCGAAAGGAATTATTTGCCAACCCAATATAATCTTAGGAAATGTACGAACAATGTGGTTTTTTCATTAACTACAAACTATTCTGGGGACATAGTTTAAGCAGATTTTTTTTTTAATTTGGGCAATTTTCTTAATCTCACGACAGCAGTTTCTGAATTTGATTTTGGGTGAGCAAACGTTTTGGTTTTTTTCGTAATGGTAATTACAGGAACAACAATTTTTAGGAATATCTTTTTCTCTGACGTGTTTGAATTTAATAACTGAAGTGCATACGGTGTTTTTATTATATTTTTTATTCACATCTGTCAAAAAATAGTTGTGACAATCAGTGAATTTGATAATAGTGCAAAATACGAGTATAATTGCATGGGAGGCATGAGGAGGAGCAGTAGCCAGCGGCATTTCCTCCTGGCGTGATATCTACATTAGGCGAGGAGGTCTCTCATCTAGCTCCTTTTCAGTCTTATTCGGACTTTTCCTGGCATGTGTCTTGTGGCCATGTCATTTATAAGTATATTACGGTGTTCCTGTAAGTTGTCATCGAATCGTTTGTTGTGGGTTCGTATGTATTCGTTATATGAAGGTCAGTATATAAGGTTTATATGGTGTATTTAAAAAAAAAAACGCTGCAAATTATCCCCACAATGGTTTATTATTTCCAGACAATTATACATCTAAAGTAACATTACCTTCATAGTTACAAAGAAAAATAAATCCAAATATTGGACTAAACTTTTTTTTTTAATCATTGGTAATATGCTAAAAAAAATAGCATTATATAGTAACACATCCAAAATTTAAAAATCAAACAAAGGATATAACATTTGGTGTAGAACATATTTTAAAAAACCAGAGACGATATCTTTGCTCCTAATTGTCCGATTTTAACAATTTTGTTTTTGGTTTTTAGGAAATTTCGTAAACTTTTAAAGACAATTATTATTATTCGGAATTAAACTTTACCATCCCTCGTAACTTTTCTTTCAGCTTCTTTTCGTTGAATTGTGTTATATAGATAAATTTAAAGGGAGTAGAGAATATGACTTTAGCGAATTTTCATTAAAATCGATATATTCATTTAGGGGCTACAGTCTATATCAAAGCAGGTTTTTCGGCCGCCATTATGAAAGTAAAAGGCGAATAGTAATATCGATGAAGGAAGATCATCCTCGGGTGACCTCTGATTTTATATCCAAATTAGAAAAAAATCGGTCTAGTCTGAGAAACTGCGTGACGGCGGACGGACAAAATAATTTTTATTCGTTTTTCGAATTCTACGCATTCTGAAACGTGAAACGTCAAATTTTGAGAGGGGGTTAAGTTTTTGAATTTTTTGGTCAATCACAATGGTTGATTATTGAAAATTATAAACCAAAAGGAAAAAAAACTTATTGTTTCTATATATTTTTGTATTGTCATTATCGCTTTGTTATATATTATTTTTTTTAAATATATATCTGTTCGTCTTAAAAAGTCAAAAATTCCGTCTGTCTTCTGTATATTGTCCATAAAAGCGGAATAAATATTGTGTGGAATATCAAAAAGTGACTTTTTATTTTCATTTGATCTGCATTCCGTCAGTTTGAGCTTCGCGAGTCATTAGGTAGGTCTGGAGTGTGTGTCCTATACGTAACCGCGTCAGAACCATCTCCTCTCTTCTATTTCGGATATTTTACCTATGAAGATTTCCATACATCATTTTTAACTCCCTTCAAGTTCTTTCCAGAGACAATTTATCACCTTTGTTCCCATTTTAACTTTATTATTTTTTTAATGGGGGAGATTACGTCTTCGGCAGGGACTCACCGATATGCTATGCCATCAGTTATTGCTTCATTGGCTGCCCGATCAGCCAGTTCATTTCCGGTAATACCACAATGACCATAAACCCAGGCAACGATCACTGAAATAGTGTTTCTGTTGGCTGTCATTAATGAAAATAAAATACTTTGTGTAATATGATTAGTCGAGAATAATTTTTTAGGCTAAATAGACACAATCCGGTATCTTGGCTTTCACTTAGACCGAATTCTGGCATGGAATCCACATACTAGACTTCTGAACAGAAAATCTAAACTTTCTATTGCCAACAAATTACAGATTTACAAGAGGATACTGAAATCTATTTGGACCTACGAACTGCAACTGTGTTGGGCACAAAAATTTTCTTACATCAAACGCATTCAATCCTTTCAGTCCAAAGTCCTTCGATTCATAGTCGATGCTTTCTATGTAACCAACAAAATCCTACACCATGACCCTAATATCCCACATTTCCTAAACCTTATCCCTGAAGATTTTTCTAAATGTCATCAAAACCTTACATATCATCCAAATAGAATTGCACGATCCCTCTCTGGCTCTGCCCATCCTTACAATCCTCCTCGAAGGTTAAAGCGACAGTGGCCCAGAGACCTGTTGTAACAATATATTGGAGTTCTGGCAATGGTCAGATTCTCTACTCAAGCCATGTCTGGTTATAGCGACTGTGCTCAGCCTCCACTGGTTCTTAATGCCAGTAATGCGGCTGAGTAAGAGGCGTTGGGATCTCCTAGAGTTCTGCCTTTCCTTCCACGAGTAAGGCTTGGCTTGGAGTACTTAAGTGGATGAATTTTGTTAATATTGTATAAAAGCATCTGTGTATTTAAGTAGTTATTTTTATTAATTTAGTTTCTTTTAGTTTATATACATTTACTTATTATTTTTATTTTTATTTATTATACATAGTGTGAATGAGTTACTCTTTATCACTATTACTAATGTCCTTATATGTAGCAGATTGTAATATATCTCAATAAAGAATTTTCGAAGTATTAGAAGTAGGCCAGACAGCTAGTGAATCTATACAGGTAACCAGTGTTTTCTTTGTTGGAACAATAACATTTAAACTCCTGTAAACTGCAATCTCTTTCAACGCTATAATTGCTATAGATTGGTGAGTATTGCAGAGAAGGGACGAAAGAGGAGATGGCAAAATTAAGTTTTGGCATTGCGAAAATTATTCTCATTTGAAACTTCCTCATTGTATACAAATAATTCCTAAAATAACTTATAGAATATTGATTTTTGATATAAATAAAAGATTGGTTATTGTTTCAGTACTGCTTTGCCATATCCTACAGAAAAGAGACCCTCAGACAGTACGAACTGCGGGCCAGCTCGGAGAGTGAATGCAAGGCTTGGATCGAAGCAATCAGGGAAGCCAGGTAATATATATATATACATATATATATATATATATATATATATATATATATATATATATATATATATATATATATATATATATATATATATAATTTAAACTTAACTATTTAATTGGGAATAAGGTCACTTAATTATTATTCACATATAGCATGAGCTCCCTTTAGAGATTAAGCTACTCTCTTTAGAGATATATGTGCTAGTGGAGGGTGCTGAGACTGTCGGTGTGTCCCTGGCCTGATCGAAGCTCTATTTTTTAAAATCCTAGCTTTGAAGAGGATCCCATCGTTGACTAATAAAAAGAAAATAAACAGAAGAAATGAACATTCAATAGTTTATTGAATAATGATTAAGTGACCTTATTCCCAATTAAATAATTCACTTTAAATTTAATACTCAAAGGTCGATTAAGGAAAAGTATTTAAGTAAGGTCGATTAATATATATATATATATATATACTGAGAAGTATTTACGTACAAATCGTTGTCAGTATATATTATTTAGATGGTGGTGATTTAGAACTATTATTATATTAATACTATAAGGTACATGAAATGAAATCACAATGCAAAAATTTAAATTAAGATAAGATTTATGCTGACGACATAGCTGTAATAATGGTCGTATTAACGTCCATATACGCGAGCTTAAACAGACAACCATGTGAAAATCTCACGTATCCACTTTATCAACCTAACATATGTTTCATTAATAAATAATCAAAATCAAAACATTTATTATTGATTTTTAAGGGGACCCTACACGGTCAATCGGAATTGCACTAATGACGTTCCGAATTGTCGTGTAAGGTAGTGAATGAAGTACTGATGGTGGTGCGCTGCGGATTTCCGAACATCCGGAAATCAAAGGTTCATTCACGAGAAGTGGAGGGGGGACTGAGGTAAAAGTAGTGGGGGGGCTAACCATACTGCTGGATAGGTTAGGTTACCTAGGCCTCACAACCATTATAAATTTCTGATTTTCATTATATGTAAATAGTTAAATAATTTTTCATATCCCTTGTTTATAATTTTATACCATCTTCAACTATTTCTTTTAAATAGTCAAATGGGCAACAAATTAAAAAAAAAAATGAGGAAACTTCACAATTTACTTTAAGAAAAAAAAAACTTTAACGTTGTGTATATTTATCAGTTCTTTTCCTATTTCCCTAAACAAATTTATTATTTTCGCAATACCTTTCCTTAATTTTTGTAAGTAGTAGACTTATATTTTACTAACTTTTGTCAAAACGATTTTCTATGAGACTAACCTTACTACTAGATAGGTTAGTTTACCTTGGCCTCGTTATTAAGTAAATAATTTCATAAAAGTAAATAGTTGTTTATATCCGTAGTCTATATTATTATTAACCATTTTCAACTATTTTTTCTTTAAATAGTCAAGTAGGCAATAAATTGAAGAGAAAAAAAAAGTGGAAACTTCACATAAGTAATGATCAGTAATGATTGAACGTGTAAGGGTCTTCATGATCAAAGCGATAGCGGGCAATCTTGGAACTTCTTGTGACGTTCATTCATGAATTACCGTGTAGGATCTGCTTTACACTGCCTTAATGCGCACTCACTGCAACATAAATTAATTCTTTTGTTTTGTGCACTACATAGCAATACTCTCAAAATATCTTGATCCTAAACAAGAAACACTGACGTTACAACATCATTTAGATAAATTACAAGACTGGTAAAAATCATAGAAAATACAACTAAGCCACGATTAATCGAAACATATTTAATTTACACTTCGAAAAAGTACCTGCTCTTCAATTCTTACAACCAAATTCCTCAAACGGACACAGTACACCACCTTGGTCTTAGTTTTGACAGAAGTATGACATGGGACCCACATATAAAAATGTAATGGAAGACCCTCAATAGACTACTCAAACTACTCTACTCATTTATTTTTCAAATCTTCAAAACTAGAACTGAGACAGAAACTAAATACATACCTATACTTACTTAAACCTATATGGACTTACTCCTCGCCGATACTGATATAGCTAAAAAGACTTACTTACACAAACTTTCTAATAAAAAATATTACTTATAACTAAAGCACCTTGGTACGTGACAAACAAGACATATACTATTTATTTCACAATAATTTAGAAGGACATACTAACATACTAATCACAGATATGGTAGCAGCTGACAAGCCAATCAAGAAGAGGAGGAGACTAAAAAGGCGCTGGTTGAGAGACCTCCATGCCTAATATGTCTGTTTCTTTACTTTAATCAGACCATCTGCTGATTGTTAACAATTTTCGACAAATACAGTTTAATATTCAAAGATAATAAAAAAAAAATAGGATAGGGTTGGACATAATATAAAATCCAATTTACAAAAATTCTGAAGATTAGGGAAATTCTTAAAGACAAAAAAGATGTACATATCTTTTATTATATGAGTAATAAAGCGACGTTTAAGGAAGTCTAGATGCTGAAATTTAATAAAATAAGCATAAAAAGACTTCTCAGATAATTCAAATTATATTAATATTATTCTTTGAATGTTCGCTTGTTGAGAACTACAAAGAACTATTAAGCTTTAATAAAATAACAGAGTTATTTTTTCTCTTTTGGAGCCTGGAGCTGCCTTTTTCATCTCTGTCTGTCTTGGACTACTGCTTTCCAATTATCTGCATGCAACTCTATTTAATCTTTATTGGTTCCAACAAACAATACATCTTGTTTTTGGCCCCTCATTTAGCCTGTTCTGAGCCATTTATTGCGGTGTCGAGGCTTCTTGGTGGATTCCTTTGAGCTACATTTCCCACTCATCATAACCTCCTTGTCTTCATTTCATCAGATATTGAGATCTGTAAACAAATCTTTGTTGGTCTTCCGCTCCATACCTTAGTACTTTCATCCCAGATCGCTCAGGTTATCGTGCGGAGTATTTTTCTCTCAAACTTTTCAATACTTCTTTCTAGGGTGCTGGTTAGTGTCTAGGTCTCGAAGCCATATAAAGCAACCGTCTTTAGATAGATATATAGGAAATAACTTTATTCTGCGACACAGTCCCTTAAGAATAATAAAATAGAACAAAATTAAAAGATTACATTTGGCCAAAATAAAATCAATCGAAAAAAAGAAATAATGTAAAGAAAATATAGAGAAAACATTCTATATACAAAACAAACGAAACTATTTACAAAAAAATTAACACTATGACAAGGCACTTAAAGCTATTTGCACTGATAGACCAGTATACGCTTTTAAGAAAACAATAAAGAATTAAAAAATAAAAATAGATTAAATTCTTCATTAAAATAAGCTTTGTGATTCTGTTGAGAAAACAGAAAGCTGAATCTGACAATATAAAGTTCCTGATTAATATATAAACGCATTATCATTTAGCATTGATATTTGACAATGAATGGCATGAAATAAATGTATATTGTCGAATGGTTAGCAACTATCTGACTGTTTTGGGGATAGGAATTAGAATAGGAGGGTTTTTGAATGTGGATATAGATGGGGAATGTCGAATTTTGATAGGGAGGAAATTCCAGAAATTGACAGAGCGAGCAATAAAGGGGTTTTGGAATGAGGCAGATCTATGAGAAGGCAAGTAAAAGTCAGAAGGTCGAGATCTTGTGGACAGGGAATGGACTGAGTATTTAAACTGGAGAAGGTTGTAGACGTAACAAGGACGATGGTTGTTGATGATTTGATAGAGAAACGTATCTAGGAAATATTGTCTTTGGAAGGAGGGGAAAAGCCACTTTAACTCAGCGTAGTGGTGAGGAACATGGGAGTATCATGGGGCCTCGATCACAAATCTTATGCAGCTGTTCATTAGTCTTTACCATAGGTATGGGAAATCGAAAGTCCTATATCGATAGAAATATCGGCCTATAACTATCGATAACTTTTTCCCCCCCTACCTGGCCATTTTTGAAATACAGCGTTCTCAACAGCATTGGGGCATTGCGCATGGATTTCGCGCATGCCACTGCCACCGATCATACCTTTTCTATTTCTTATTGTTCTCTATTTTATACATGCTTTAGGGTATGTATTTACGGGAAGTCAGGCCTAATTTGCTGAAGAATGAGGAAAAGTAGAAGAGCGAGGTGTGTGCGCAGCTTAGAATTTTGTTAACTGATAGTGTGTTATTATGCATTAATGCTTAACATCACACTACTGTATACACAAGTGTTGCCCTGGTGGCATGGGAGGGTGAAAAAAAAAAAAAAGGGTATGTATTTATTTCTAAGAATAATAAACATAAGGTTTTCATGTGGCACAGTCCAGTCCACAGTTGTGCACCCCTCATGTTGGAACCGTGCCTTAACATTTTATTTCTATTCCATAGACTTTCAAAAACCCCCAAGACCTTTCCTTTGTAAGAGCGTAGAGCCAGATCCGCCACTGTAGTGGTGTAATGGGTCTTCTCTAGTATTTCCAACATCTTTGACAAGTGCACGGGGCGCTCTCTACTGAACTTCCCTGACATCATACTATCCTCGCACTTTGGTTAGGGGCCGCTTTTCCTAGTCTGGCACTCGTTTGCCTTATGCCCGCAAATAAAACATCATCTGCATGTAAGAGGTCTTTCTTACATATAGCTTTGGTATGTACAAAACTACGGGAGAACTTTTCCATTTGCAAGACTGCTGTTCTCACGGACGAATGAACCTCCACTACCTAGATTTTCTTGAGGTTCTCTCTCCTAATATTAGAAAAACATGATATGGCCCATTCCTTCCTCTTACAGTCTTCCCCAATGATCCACTACCGGTACCATCAAAATATCGGACTTGAAATATGGATACAATTGGGGATGGGAGGACCGAGCTAACATTTCTGAAGAACAAGCGTTGCCCGGCAACCAACTACGTAATAAACCGAAGTTTAGTAGATAGAAAGGAATTATGAGTTCGCGTCTCAGTACGGGGAGGAAGGGGCTTTTAATTTCTGAATTAATTCATCGCGTTCTCTAGTGCTCTCTTTCAGTCTCCACTGGCTTCTAATACTAGTGATGCGGCTGGAAAAGTGGCACTGGGATCTCCTGGAGTCTTGCCTTGCCTTTCACCTGTGGGGGGAAAAGGCCTGGCTAGGAGATTCCTGTATATATTGTAAATAGGTATGATTGTGTTTAGAAGTTTTTATTTTATTTTTTTTGTTTATTTTTTTTATTTACTTTCTTCATCAGTATTATTTATTTACTTTTAATATTTATATTTGTTTCTCTATTATTTGTATATATTGTATGAATGAGAACTTTTAGCCCTAATAATTATAGCCCTCTAGCAGTGGCTGTATTATTATTATTCAATAAATAGATTATATTAAAAAAAAAAATTCATCGCGTTATCCCTTTGTCCCTAAAAACCCCATACAGCCTAAAATTCGAAGAAGAGGTGGACAAGAAAAAATAAGAATATCAAGAGTCGATATTATCATCGATAATATAAACATTGTTGAAAACCCAGTGATTTTAGAAAATGAATATAAGTACAAATATTCATTCGCATTAAATTAATTAATGGAAATATAAATTATTTTATTCCTACTAAGTAAAATTAATTTTCCAGTTCCTGCCCATGTTTGGTATTCTCAGCTTATCTTCATAAATATCCATTCAAACCATTATGTCTTCTATTCACCCATCGATCGGATTCAGCGAAATGATAAGTTATTTGCATCCCACATACATTTCTTTGACAATTTTTGGCCTTGGTTTGAATGGGTTCTAACCAACAAATTTGGGGAAAATTGAGTTTACACTCATAAATCACTCACAACAAAGTTATCTATATTCCGAATGAATGAATTTTAGCCCAGGTCCTAATGTTGTAAGTTCATTACTTATGCGCACTATTCAACTCTATTATGCACTTAACTCCACATGCTACTCCAACAATAAAATACGAATTAAAATGCCTAGGCTACGATGCCACAAGTATTGTGAACGTTATTTCCAGATACAAAAATCCACTTCCCATGTTCTTTATCGATATCTCTAAAGCCACATTTAATGAAAAAATTTTTGATATCAAATTTTTATACTATACTAGAGTGAAAATCGAAGAGCCAAGAAAGAAAAGAATGATTCCACAGTGCACCCGTTGTCAGCAGTATGGCCACACAAAGGCTTACTGCAATCACTCCCCGAAGTGCGTGAGATGTGGCCAAGGACATGTTAGCACCGTCTGCACAAAGACAAGAGAGACCGCAGCAACATGCGCGAATTGTAGCGGATCCCATCCAGCAAATTATAGAGGTTGTGCAACTCTAAAACAACTGAGGGAAGTACGCAATCTCCGTAAAAATATACAAAGTCCCCAAAAAGCACAAACTAGCGCACCCCCAGGTATAGACGAGTTTCCTTCTCTTCTGCAAAGTCAGCATACCGCAAATTCAGGTTCTTCAAAACCCGATTCTCAATATCTAGGACCAAAACTGCGAACTTCTCCTACAGAAGTCCCAGAAAATCACCTTCACCAGCCAAAGCATCCAGAAATGAAAAAGGGCATTACTCAACCGCCACTACCGACTTACAATCACCCGGCTTCAGCTCAGCTCTTCAACTTGGTAAGTGGATTGAATAACCTCATCCAGCCTCTTTTCAGCCTTCTCCAAGAACTGTCTCACGTTGCACAAGCCTTATCCTCCAGTTATGGCTACTAATCGGCTGACAGTGGGCTCCATGTCCGTTCTTCTCTGGAACGCAAATGGTATAAACCAACACAGGACTGAACTTGACATGTACATACATGAAAAACGGACTGACATTGCTCTCATCACTGAAACACACTTGACTCCACATTCTAAATTTTACATTCCAGGCTACAAAATATATAGAACTGACCACCCTGATAAGACGGCACATGGCGGTACGGCAATACTGATTAAGCAATCACTAAAACACAACCCTTTACAATTACCCATTACACCTGACATACAATCCACAGCAATTACTCTGTATACCCAGCACCATACCATTACCTTCGCTGCAGTGTACTGCCCTCCGAGATACGTGCTAACATCTGCAATGTTTTACAATTTTTTCCAACATCTCGGTCGGTGTTTTATTGCAGGTGGTGATTATAATGCCAAACATCAGTCCTGGGGATCACGACTCTGTACTCCTAGAGGAAGAAATCTAAAGTCTGCCATCGATCAGCTTTCATTAAACACGATCTCACCTGATACACCTACTTACTGGCCAACTTCAAGACAGAAAACACCAGATTTACTTGACTTTTTCATTACTAAAGGACTCAGGACAGTGCCGTATACTGTAACTGCAAGCTCTGATCTTTGTTCTGATCATTCTCTTCTCAGTTTGGTACTATGCGATGAGCCTCGTACTGCATCAAAAAAACCAACACTTACAGATAGAATAATCGATTGGATAGCTTACAGCGACTACTTAAATTCGACGCTATCAATCCCAATGTCCCTTAAGACCGAAGAGGAACTCGAAAAAGCTGTTGATAAGTTCACAATCAGCTTACAACAGGCTGTATGGTCATCATCTGTACCAAGACCTAGCAGAAATACGTCTCTTCCAATCTATCCGCAGTACATTAGAGACCTGATCAGAGCAAAGAGAAGAGCGCGCAAAGTGTGGCAGACTGGTCGACTTCCATCTGACAAACGGACTTTCAATAGACTTAACAATGAACTTAAACGACAGATTCAGAATTTTAAAAGAACGAACTACGACAATTACCTCAAAAATCTTTCGACTGACGATGGAAGCTTATGGAGACAGACTAAGAAACTTGTAAAGCATTGTGAGGTGTCATCACCACTCCGAAACGTAGATGGTTCCTGGGCTGTGTCAGACCTTGAAAAATCTGAGCTCTTTGCCAACCATCTTTCTTCTGTTTTCATACCACATACTGACTTCTCTAATACTGATCACGAAAGACATGTACAAAACACTTTAGACATTCCTTTACAACTGTCATTACCTCCACTTTGCTTCACTCCCACTCAAGTTGCAGAACAAATCAGACAGTTACCTAAAAAGAAAGCTCCCGGTCATGACCTGATAAATGCTCAAGTGCTCCAGAAAATGCCAAGGAAAGCTCTAGTATACCTAACATCAATTTATAACGCAATACTCAGAACGACTAAATTCCCCTTACAATGGAAATACTCATTCATAAAAATGATTCACAAACCTAACAAAAACACTGACTTTCCTTCATCATACAGACCCATCAGCTTGCTCCCATTATGCTCTAAAATCTTTGAGAAACTTCTCTACAAACGACTTCTTGACATACTGACTACTGAAAACATAATACCTGAACATCAGTTTGGATTTCGTTCACACCACTCAACCATTCATCAGCTACACCGAGTGACAGACTACATTGCGACAGCACTAGAGCACAAATTATATGCAACAGGAGTATTTCTGGATGTTGCTCAAGCGTTCGATAGAGTCTGGCATCAGGGACTTCTTTTCAAACTTAAGACTATACTCCCTCCAACCTACTATCTTATTCTTCAATCTTTTCTTTCTGACAGATTTTTCTCTGTTTGCCAAGGTACAGAACTATCTACCATTAAACCAGCCCTAGCAGGGGTGCCTCAGGGGTCAGTACTCGCTCCTCTGTTGTATATTATTTACACATATGATATTCCAGATCCTCTCTATACTCTGACCGCGACTTACGCAGACGATACAACAATCTTGACAAGACATCAAAATTCAGCATACGCCTCACAGACTTTACAATATCACCTAAACAATTTCTACGACTGGTGCAAACTCTGGAAAATTCGACTCAACCTTGACAAATCACAACATATCACTTTTACCCTTCGACGTGAAACTTGCCCCCCTATTTACCTTGACAATATCCAAATTCCTCAGACAGACAAAGTTCAATATCTTGGACTGACCTTTGACAGAAGAATGACATGGGGCCAACATATCAAAAACAAAACAAAAACTTTAAACCTAAGACTACGCCTATTGTACTCACTCCTTGCAAGAAATTCGAAATTAAAACTTAGACAGAAATTGAATACATATACTTACCTACTCAAGCCTATTTGGACCTACGCTTTACAGATATATGGGACAGCCAAAAAGACTCACATACGTAAATTACAGACTTTTCAATCTAAAACTTTCAGGACTATTACCAAAGCTCCCTGGTACGTCAGTAACATTACTCTACATAAAGACTTACAGATGCCAACAGTTAACGACCACATACGAACATACTACAAACGATTCCATAATAACTTACACGGACATACAAACTCATTGATTCGAGGCATGGCCACAACTAACATGCCCGATAGCACCCGAAGGAGGCTTAAAAGAAGCTGGATGAGGGATCTCCTCCACTAACTAGAAATATTACGCTCAAGACAGGAAGGACGCCGCTGGGTACTCCTCTCCCTCACGCCTATTCCAAGACCAATCTCTTCATCTTGACATCACACTCGCTGATTGTCGGAACTTCTGACAGGTGTGAGTTGAAGAATCAAGTCAAAAAAAAAAAAAAAAAAAAAAAAAACTCCACATGAAAACAGGCAAAATGAGTACATTTAACGGTAACACTAATAAACAATTCCTAGAACTTTCCGAAAATTACAATTTTTATTATTTTTAAATTTAAATAACATAGGGACGATATCGACTGTTGATAATATCGATGTAGGTGCATCCGTAGAAAAATTTTGATATGTACTATCGATGGCCATCCCCACTTTAGCTTAGCATTGAACCCCTTAAAACATTCTTAGATACTAACCCGCATGATTTTGAAGTTGTGCGTGATGGTGTACATCTGCCCCTTTAACTTCAGTCTCCATCAGCCTTTCAAAAGTCCAAGTCAGGTTTGTTAATAATAATTGATTAAGCAGATCTTGAAAGATAATATTTCAGTTGAAAATTCATATTCTATTATACTTATACACTGCAGAACTCTCCTTAATATACAGTGGTATGAAAATATCTTCGAACAAACCAATTTGGCACTCTGATATGTAACAATTATTCCGGTAATGCCGGCCCGAATAGTTGAAGTGCTTTAGCATTTGGATTAAAATATCTCAAAAACTAAAAATCGGATCTGCATACCGTGAGTGAGGCAAGTGTTCAGCATTATATATTCTTTGTAATAAGCCATAAATCAAAATTGTATTTTGACGTGACGCCGAGATAGAGAGTCGGAAAAAGAAAAATTTATAACAAAAAAAAAACAAAAACAAATAATAACGACTAAATTATCTCAAAATTTAAATATCCTAGAAAATTCAGGAACCAATTTGCAGAAGTCAATATAGATATATTTTTTAATTAGCTTTAAAAATAAGAAATTATGTGTTTCTATTCGATTTTCTGTTACACTCGATATAATTCCTACAAATTACTGTCCTCTATTACAGAAGTTATATTTAAAAAATGGCCGAGTTTTTGTTGATATACAGCGAATAGATTTAAATCAAAAGTATTCTTCACATATTTTAGTTATCATAAACGTATTGAATAATTTTTAGAGTATGATACAAATGACGATTTCGTTAGAGCAAAATTTACCAGATAAATAAAATATGAAATTATACTAATAAATCATCAAGTAATAATCAGTTTTTATGGTTTGTTTTTATTTTTATGCTCTCTGATAAAAAAAAAAAAAAACAATTCTCACATGCAACCTTTTGCATTAAACTTAGCTTCTTTATATTTATATTATATTATATATTTAAAGCTTATTACATATATTATATATTTAAAACAGCATTATTTTCAATTAACAACAAACCAAGAGACCAATCCGTTGCAAAAATGTCCAATTTTATCTCTTCAATATTGCTACGTTTTTGTTTATATTTCACTACTTTGTTTTCAACTTCAGTCTTTATTCTTTATACCTAGCATTAAGTGCCGTTGTATACATTCTATAAAGCTGAGGGTGTCCTTAAATTATAAATTTATATTATTAAATATATTAAGGGAGAGTACTGCAACGTATCATTTCGAATCTGAATTTTTAACGGAAATACTATTTTCCAAGATCTCCTGAGCCCAAATAACCAACTAGTACTATATAAAACTATCTATTCTATCTATGGTTATTTATTAAACACAGAAATAAATTAAGTTTTTTTAGTAAAAGTTATTTTAATTCTGCCACCTATTCATATAATAATGATCACAGATAATGTGTGTAATTCGAAAGCATGATAAACACAAACCAGCCTTTCAGAAAAGAGATTCAATTAATTAATTCTGGACCAATCAATGTATTATAATTTCTAATTTTTTATTAAACGTTTCTGGGTAATTATCATCAGTAATTATCCATTGGCATTCCGAATAAGATTAAATACCCCAAAACATAGCAATTTCTTGTAAATATAGTGTGAATGTTCTCTCTGTACACTACTATAAATGTCCTAAATTGTGACAGATTGTAATAATTCTAAATAAATAATTTTGAAGAAAAAAAATTAAGCCTCTGCATTTAACAATTGTATTATTTCAGTTTCAATAAGCTGTTACTCCAGAAAGAAGAACTCGAACAAAAGCACCTCCATCTTTTGCAGATTGTTGAAAGCGAAAGGACGGCGAAACTGCAATATATTCAACAGTGTGAAGAGCTCGGCACTGAGATTAAGAAATTAAGAACTGAGGTAAGGATCGAGAGTCCTTTTCAATAATTATCGTTAATTGAGAGATTCTTATATGTTTATTTATTCTTGTTAGCTGTGTGCCTTAAAGAAGGAATGGCGTCCAACAAAACCACCTCCTCCATTGAACCCGCCACTTACCGTCCAGTATCCAGAAGATTCCTTGGAACTCAGGAAAATAAAAAAAGTTCAGAGTTTCTTCCGTGGATGGCTTTGTCGTAGACGATGGAAACAGATCGTTGAGCAATATATAAAATCTCCTCACGCAGAAAGCATGCGAAAAAGAAACAGGTAAATTTATGATTAGTTTATTTTTATTTATTTATTTAGATATATAATATCCTGCCTCGTAGACAATAATTGTAGTGATAAATGAACACATTCACACCATATATACAGAAAATACGAAATTCACAAAAGTAAAATAATAACAAAAAGAACTATGTTCAGTAAAAAAAAAAAAAAGAAACTAAAGATAAGTAAATTAAAAACATAAAACCACAGACATACATATATATAATATATACCCAAAGCCAGGCTTCTCCCTCCAACTATAGAAGGAAAAGCAGGACTCCAAGAGATCCCTGCGCTACTCTCTCACCGCGTCACTGGTACTAAAGCCATTGGAGTTTGAGCGAGAGCGCTAGTTTATTTAAATTATTAAAATAATTTATAAGTAGACTAGGTGACTCGTGCGAATACTCCGCACAAACCTAATAATCTTCCCTTCAACAACTTCCCTTCAATAATGTTTGACACACAAAAGTTTAATATATATTTTTAGTAAGCCATAAGTTATAAATATGATTTACAATTTGCCATGGTTTAACTATTGCAATTCCTTCAACATCTAATTTAAATTTTACGTTTTACCATTAGATTATCATAAATTAAGCTTCTAAACATTCCTTTAAGCATCTGCTGACGACAAAAGCATCAAATTCTCAGGGGGGAATAGTTAATCCAATCAGAATGTATGTTACATTATCATTAAAAAAAATTTGAAAGGGTATTTTTAAAATGATAAACTACAATAATAAAGATCTAGAAGTAAATGCTATTGTAATCGAAGCACATTGAAAAACATTACCAAAGTTGTTTGAAGGAAGATACATTTATACATAATATAATTAATTAAAAATATACAATGTTTTGAAATTAAAACAATAATTACTAACTTAGACATAATATACTGTACCCCGGAAAAAAGAGCAAATTCCCAATTTGATAATAATTTCCCAAATGCAACTGAATCTTTTCAGTGTAACAAATGTTCAGAAAGCTGTGTCTGTGCACCAAATTGTTAGATTTCAAATACTCATATTTATAATTTAAAACTGCATACTTTTCGATTTAATCTTAGAATTTTGCATTCTAACTTACTTAATCTTTTTAAATTAATTTATTTATGTAGTTGTATAATTCTACAAAATAGATAATAGACCTAGGTACAGATCCCTTTTTATCTAATTATTAATATTCACCTGAAACTTCGTAAATAGTTTTATCTCATCATAATCTACAAATATTTACGAAAGTTCTCGGAATTGGTACGTTTTCAAACTGGAGTTCGGCAAACTTTGTCAATTTAACCAAGAAGTAAAAAGTCGTAAATTTGTTTTCCACTTGGATCGTAAGATAATTTCAGCACAAAGTCGAGAAAAAATGTGGTCTTCAAAAGTATTGAGCTGGTTGACACAAATTGTCAAAATAACGAGGTTATATAGACCAAACGGCCCAATATTTTTTTATCGATTTTGTGATCGAATTATCTTACGATTCAAGTGGATAGGAAATGGGTTTTTACGAGTTTTTAGTACCCAATTAACTAGAAAAAGTTTGCCGATCTCCAGATCTAAAACGTCCAAATTCCAACAGTTTTGGTAAATAAAATAGTTGTAGGTTATTCTGAGATGAAGCTATTTACGAAGTTTCAGGCGTATGTTAATAATTTGATTAAAAGGAGTCTGTGCCATGGACTTTAACTTAAACGTGTGGGAATCAGTCTTGTGTTCAGGATGGTTGAAGCGGAAGAAGAATATATGGAACAGCTGGAAGTCTTGGTCAGCTGTTTCTTGAGACCGTTCAAAATGGCTGCATCCTCGAAGAAACCACCCTGCTCTCATGAAGACGTGAATTCCATTTTCCTAAACAGCGAGACAGTCCTGTTTCTTCATCAAATATTCTTGAAGGGACTCACGTCTCGGATGGAATCATGGCCAACGTTAGTGCTTGGTAAGTGTCATGTATATTCAAAATTTTACGAAATTAAACGAATTGTTAAAAATATACATATAAATTTTCTATTCATTTG
Source organism: Nezara viridula (assembly GCA_928085145.1). NCBI lineage: Eukaryota > Metazoa > Arthropoda > Insecta > Hemiptera > Pentatomidae > Nezara > Nezara viridula. The sequence continues at coordinate 181,212,417 of OV725079.1, read as the reverse complement.
TTTTACTAGTTATATTTTAAAAAATAAAAATTTTGTTAATTTTTGTTAAGCTGTTTGAGCTGTAACATAAATCCAACATGGTGGCTAGACTTAGACGACATTGATCTCATTGTTGATGGAATTTTGAATGTGATTAGAATTAACAATAATTTTGATGAGTTGTGTTTCCTACGTATCAGGCCTTTCCTAATCCTGAAGTAGTGGAAATCAAACCTGGATGCTAAAATAGATTCATCAGAAGGGGGGGGGGGGATGTAGAATATGAAATGACCAAAATAAAGTCAACATAAAGTATATATTGCTAGTTGGCCTGTGCGAATAATTCACAGAAAATTTTTATTAAGTAGTTCCTATTTATTAATATTTTTTCCTTGGTCGATTATAACACTCCATTAAACATAATAGACAAAAATAATTGTACAAATTGTTTTGCTAAAAAAATTTTTTAAACGCTGGCTGGAAAGATAATAAATGTAATGAAGACAAAATAATGCCCCAATCATGGGATTTTCTAAATTATTAAAAAAAATAAAATGACAAACAACAAAGAAATGTCTTTAAGAAATAATAAAGTTAATATATCAGCAAGGAAAAAAAGTTTAGTAGACTATTTTACTCCTAAATGCAATATCTTTAAACAGAAAGACATTATTAAGTACGCCAAAACTAATGGACTGTATCTTTGTTAATAATTGTCCGATTTTTACGATTTTTTTTGTTTTGTAGGTAATTTAATAATGTTTCTAATTATTATGGGTACAAACGAGAAATAAATGCATACTTTTTGATTTATTCGCAAATAAAGTTTCTTTTCCTTCGTAACTTTTTTTCCATAAATTTCAGGGGAATAGGATGTGAAGGAGAAGAATATCTTCAAAATGAGTGGTCAATCATTAGATTTGATGAAGAATTGACAAAAAAAACACAATTTAGAAATAATATACAGGATTATTTCGTTAATCAGATTTAGATAATATTTACGAAACTTTATTTTTTATGAGAAAAAATTTAGTAGACTATTCTATTCCTAAATGCAATATCTTTAAACAGAAAAACATTATTAAGTATACCAAAACTAATGGACTTTATATGAGAAGGAGTTAGTCGAGGGTGCGGTCAAATAAATAAATAAATTAAAATAATTTATATATTTTATTTTTTTTATTTATTTGACCGCACCCTCGACTAACTCCTTCTCATATTATATCAACGGTCAACCATCTCTACATCATAATGGACTTTATCTTTGTTAATAATTATTCGATTTTTTTTTGTTTTGTAGGTAATTCAGTAATCTTTCTAATTATCATGGGTACAATCCAGAAAAAAAATTACATACTTTTTGATTTATTGCAAATAAAGTTTCTTTTCCTTCATAACTTTTTTTCCATAAATTTCAGGGGGATAGGATTTTTCGCATGTGAAGGAGAGGAATATCTTCAAAATGAGTCTTCAATCATTGGATTTGATGAAGAATTTACGAAGTTATGGCGTACTGTCAAAAAAACACCTTTTATAAATAATATATAGGATTGAATAAAATAGTGCTATGTATTGAACATAGCAAATAATATTTTAAAATAGTTATGAGGTGCTGAAAACAAAGTTGAAATATGCTGACACCAAAAATATCTGCTGACATCAAAGACAGCTTCAAAAAATGAAGATCAGATACCTAAGGACCGAGGGTTCTGGGGAAGGCTCAGTTACTCAGAGTAACTGGTAACTAGTAACGGGTTAAGTAACTGGTTCCATTTAGGGTGTGACCAGTTAAAATAATTTTACACCCGTCGAAGTTAAGAACCAATCAAAACTATCCTTGCCCCACCCTGAATATTCGTATAAAATCTCGTGGATGAAAAAGCTCGAGTGCTTATGTATTTTCCCGGCTTTGAGGACTGAAGTGGCAGGTACCTACAGTGAGACCTATACACATGGGCAGTTTGAACCTGGGCTTTGACTGGACAAGAGATGATCCAACCAGCAAGTGAAGAAACCTACTAACTACAACATTCATAAGCCATAACTAAGTTTTATTCCAAAGTTTTGAGTTAATTAAAAGTTAAAATTATATTATATTTAATTCCGGTTTCGATTCTTAGTACTCTCCATGAAGCGTAAAATCTCAAATTTTAGAGATCATCTGCACTTAGAACCTTGTCTCACGTAGGTGAATGCATTCTCTGCATTCACTTGTCTCAACTAAAATGCATTCTGAAATGAAAAAGTTCTAACTACGAAATTTCAATATTCAAATTTATAATGGATGGTTCTTTATGGATGCGATACGTGGCCTCTTGCATTAAGGGATGAGCAGCGTCTTAAAGTTTTTGAAAATAAAGTAATGCGTAGAATATTCGGACCGAAGAAGGATGAGTTAACCGAAGAGTTCAGACGGTTACACAACGCCGAAATTCGTGAACTTAATCCGGTTAATATAATTAAGGTGATTACATTGTGGCAAATTAAATGGCCATGTAAAGTTTTTGGGCTTTGTAACGAGAGAATCCCTAAAACGTTAATATTTGCTGTCCCGACTGATAAACGTCCAAGAGATTGCCCGAGACGAAGGTGGGAATATTGCGTAACCCTGATAACGGCTTAAGTCTAATCAAGCGCGGTTGGGTTTATACGGAGGCCGGTGAAGGGAGAAGTGTAAACTGATTGGTGGTGTCGGCATCGAATCTTCGGGTATTGTTGGGGCCAGGGGTATTTAAAAATAAAAATACAAACCTTTCCTCGGTGAGTTTCCTCAAAGGTGAGACAATTCGAGCAAAATTAAATGTTGGGAAAGAAGGAAAAATAAAAGGAGTGGATATGAGACCTGCAAAACATGAAAAATGCATGCACAAACAATATCAAATAAAATTACTCAATTAATTAAAGGTATTAAGATATGTAAATAAAAAAATCCCCTTCTAAAAATATTTACAATTTATTGAATAAAAAAAGAGGTAAATATTTATACAAAGTTGAAAAACAAAATAAAGCATGTTATGAAGTTCACTGAAATTGGGGGTAGACTTCCACTACATGGATCTAAAGTCAACAAAGGCTAGTTTTAAACTGGCATTCCGGCAGTACCATCGCAATATTTTGGTGTCTTAATCCCTAAGACTGGGTATTACTGCCGGGATGGTGCATATAAATAAGCGATAAACATCGCGAAAAATACCCAAATATATAAATACTATAAAGTTAAATACATTTCTGAGACAATTGTCCCTCCGTTTTTTACCAAAAAAATAAAATAAACCTTTTATTTTATTTATAAGATCTGAGCGTATGCGGCGTTAACAAGTACAATTAAGTCATTGACAGATGTAATATCAAGTTCACAGCTTCAAAGACACGTATAAAGTTATTAGTCTGAGTTACAAAATATTCATAAAATAAAATATAACTGTGAAGCTCCATTTCTCAAAACAATAAGGTCCTTTCCAAACTAAGCCCATGAGATACACCATAATAGGTTGCATCCATCAACTTTTAGATACATTCCATCAGAATTTCATTTACAGTGTGATCAATCTGATCTTGGTCCAGTCGCCTTGTTGAAAAGTCAAAATTTGATTCCATCTGCTTTAAAATAAAAAATATCATTGTTGTATGTATGACTGAATGCATGTTAGTGAGTATAAATAAGTCTCTTTATTTTTAATTGATATGGAGAGATATTTGTCTAGTAAATTTCTTACCTAGGAGACCTGTTCGACATGCTCCTGCCCATGCTCTCGATCTACCAGGAGTACGTTCGGAACCACCACTACAGCCTCCAGGTGTTGACTGAGTGCAAGCAATCCCCTCAGTTCGCCAACCTCTTAGCGCGTCTCGAGAACAAGCCAGCGTGTCAAGGGAGATCTTTGGAAACTTTCCTAACTTACCCAATGAGCCAGGTATTTTTTTAATATATATATTTTTTTTCCTATCCTGAATTTTATTATATTTAAAGTTTTTAAAATTAAATACCTTTGCTTTGCAACTTGGGCTACTCTAAGAGACTGAGCCGTAACCATAGATACCATTGATGGTAAAATATCGAATATCGCTAGAAAAATTTCGATATTATCGATTATCGATGGTCATACCTACTTTAACTTAGCATTGAACCCCTTGAACATATCTTAGATACTAATCCGCATGAATCTATAGTTGTGCGTGATGGTGTACGTCTGCCCCTTTATCTTTATTCCCTAT